>JAAWXA010000024.1:9227802-9396566 GCA_038090715.1 Florisuga fusca | reverse complement strand
AGGGGTAGCGGCGGAGATCGCCGCGGGACGCGCCGCCGCCGCCTCGCTAGTCTGCGCGGAGGCCCCGGAGAGCGTGTGCGCCCTGAGGACAGCACAATAGCCGGGAGGAGGAGACAGGGAAAGGGGCAGGGGGAAAGGAGGAGAGAGAAAGAGAAAGCACAACACGGGGGCTGGCGAGGGGAGGACGGAGCGGAGGACTCCCGAGCGTGGCGGCACTGAGGACCGTGCCCAGGACGGCAGCGGCAGGAGGTGGGTGGGTTGGGGGCGATATTTACCTTCCTTCCCCCGCCTCTAGCCTGCTCCTTTGTCCACCCACTTTGAAGTGCTCTGGGATCGCCGGGGTGGGAGCATTGTTGTTCGCTAGCAAAAGAGCAGTCATGCTGGGGAGAGAGTAGCGAGTGGACGAGGGGGCTGGGGCCGGCAAAAGCTAAAGGAGAAAGGGGAGGAGAGACTGCTCCGAGGATTGCCGTTTGCCTTAGTTTACCTGCATGGACCGTGAAAGAGACGCATTGAGTTGACCCTGCTGGAGCTGTTTGCCTTCTACATGTGAGATCCGGTTGGCTTGTTCTCTCCACCTATCTCTCTCCAGCCTCCTTCTCTTATTCTCCACTTACTCCTGTATGCAAAATGGTGGACCCTGTGGGGTTTGTGGAGGCTTGGAAAGCACAATTTGCAGACTCTGAGCCTCCTAAAATGGAGCTGAAATCTGTGGGAGATATTGAACAGGAGCTGGAGATGTGCAAAGCATCTATTCGGAGACTGGAGCTGGAGGTCAACAAGGAGAGGTTCCGCATGATATACCTGCAGACTCTTCTGGCAAAGGAGAAAAAAAGCTATGATAGACAGAGATGGGGTTTTAAACGTGTTTCTCAGTTGCCTGAAGGGGGTGCAGAGCAGCAGATTCAAGACCTGCATCATCATCAGTCTGCTGACCAAGATGAATATGAAAAAAGTAAATCACACCACGGGGAGGAAAAGTTCAAACCTAGGATACCCTCTCTGCGGAAGCTGTCTACCCAGAGTGATGGGTCAGACCTGTCACCTTTGGACAGTCCCCATCATGGAGAAGGAGAGCAGGACAGGTGTAAATACTACGGTGAAGAGAAGCTGAAGAGAGTTGCAGAAGATCTGGAGAATCGCTGCGATACAGATGGCTCTCCTTCAAAACACAGATCGGCTTCTGCTCGCAGGCTAGTGGGATCTGCTGAGAAAGAGGGACCATTTGAATCTGTTTCTAAGGAGAGAGGGAACAGCACCAGTGTGGCAGCCCTAAGGTCCAATTTTGAGAGGATTAAAAAGGTTAATTCACATGCTTCTGGAGATAACAAGGACGTTGCTGAAAAGCCCTTTTATGTCAACATGGAGTATCATCATGAGAAGGGTCTAGTAAAGGTCAATGATAAAGATGTTTCTGATAAAATAAGCTCCCTTGGTAGCCAAGCAATGCAAATGGAACGCAAGAAGTCTTTGCACTCCCTCCCTTCTAACATGGTACCCAGCTTCAGTGAGTTCCAGAGGCCTGCTTACAGGGGAAGGTCCTCAGAGAGCAGCTTTGGCTATGATGGAGAATATGAGGATGCTGAACTGAACCCCAGGTTTCTCAAAGATAACCTGATTAATGCCAATGGCAGCAACCGCTCACCTTGGCAGCCCATGGACTTTCAACCCTATCAGAGTATCTATGTTGGTGGAATGATGGGGGAAGGAGAAGGGAAAGGACCTGTTCTGCGAAATCAGGGCACAACTGACCAGGAAAAACACCTCACTTGGCCCAGAAGGTCTTATTCTCCCAGGAGTTTTGAAGATATTGGAGGAGGTTATACTCCTGATTGTAGCTCTAATGAGAACCTTACCTCCAGTGAGGAAGACTTCTCCTCAGGACAGTCCAGCCACGTCTCCCCTAGCCCCACCACTTACCGCATGTATAGGGACAAAAGCCGTTCTCCTTCCCAGAACTCTCAGCAGTCCTTTGACAGCAGCAGTCCACCAACCCCCCAGTCTCAAAAACGGCACAGGCAGCAGCAGGTCATCGTGTCTGAAGCTACTATTGTTGGCGTACGAAAAACAGGACAGATCTGGCCAAGTGATGGAGATTTGCCTTCTGGGAGGTGTCACCAGGACAGCTGCTTCCATGGAGATACAGGTGTGTACCTGCTTTTTATTTAGTCTCTTGAATGTATGGAGCAGGAAATAGCATCATGGAAATGAACAGGAGGTTTTCTATCTGACCCCGGGTGAACTGCTCTAGGGGGGTCAACTGTTTAATATGAGAAGGCTGTGGCTGTTTTGTAGTTGTCCTGATTCAGGAAGGTCCTGCAGGAGCATACATCAGACTGCATTTTAGGAATACAGATTAGATTCCCAGAAGGGTTGATCCAGGCTTCTCTTGAGAGCATAAATGGAGTCCCATGTTAATCAGTTCTTAAATTTTCAATGTGAACTCTGAGGTAAAAATGGACCAGAACTGTTCAGTATTCCCCACCAGATCATTCCTTCCCTTGTATTATTGCACTGAGGAGTATTTAAACTCTACCTCAGAGGTGGTAGTGTGCCAGCCTGCTATAGCTTGAGGAGTTTGCTGGAGCTTTACCAATAATGATGCTGCTCCCACAATATTTTTTTTTCCTGTCTGTATCAATTGGAGAGCTACTTTCTCCTTCTGTCTGGTGCTACCCTTCAATTAAAGCCGATTGGAGGTGATGATCGTGCAACCCTATTCTTGAAGCTTTCTGCTATCTATCTCTTAAGTGAAGGAAGACCTTGGAATATTGGAAACCCCTGGGAGAGAGCTGTTAGTTTAATTTCAGCAGAGTCAGAACTTTTGTTTGGGGGTGAATGGGTAACGTTTGAGTCTGTTCTTATGCAAACCATTCAGGCGTGCAGGTGCATCTGAAATTGCTGTGGATTTATGGTTGGTGAAAGAGGCAAATAGTGAACTATGTTGATTCAGTTAGATTTATTGAATGTAAATGGACATCTGACTGTTTAGCAAGTACATAGTGTAAATAATATCTTGTGTTACCAGCAGTATGCCTTAAATAACCTCTTCTGTGTTAAATTAAAAACAATCAAACCCAGGAATGACAAAAGCACCAGTATGATTGTTTTGATAGACTTCTGTAATTCTGAATTTGTGAGTCAACTTCTGAGTTTTGTCTCTTTGAATCTGTCATTTTAATAAGAGGTTAACATGTTTTTGTCAATGTGACTGAATTTCTGAAGTAATAGGTGATTGCAGGGCCTACTACAGATGATGTAATTTTCTCAGGTTGGGTGAGTTTGGTGTATTAGTCCTCAGACAAGTAACTTTCCTGCAAGACGGTGCCTGGTTTTGCTTTCCCTGCTGATTGTTTTTTGCCAGCAATACTCTTGGGAGCAACAGTGGAGAGAGGACTCTTTCCTGCCCCCTCCTCTCCCTCGACCCTGTCATCCTTACATCCCCTCATGTTATTGGAAGGCTCTATGGTTGTAATGGATGTTTACTGGACATGAAATCTCAGCACCCTGTCCTTACAGTGGCTTCTTCCTTATCAGATTGTGTATGCATACTTGTTTTCCATCTGGGACTGCTGCATTCTTGTTTGGTTTTATGCATATGTTTGTATCTTATGGGTAGTACTTGCAATGCAGGGGAGAGGCTGGATCCTGTGCTGGTTTAAACTGAGCTTCAGCCATCTGTCTCTGCTCTTGTTTACTGATGCTCTTTAGATGACTGGGAAGCCTCCTGGCAGTTCCAGTTTTTGCAGGAGGAAACAAAGGGGCAAAAATAACAAAGGCTGGTAAAGGTTGAGGATAAAATCAACTTTCAGAAAGGCAATAGATAATTTTTATTTTAAATAATTAAGTTGGAGCATAAAGACTGAAGAAAATTGACTGCTTAAAATCTGAATGGTTACAATTCCTGGTTGTGCTGGAAAGCTTTGTGTCTTGTTGGTAAGGATGACCACACAATTGCAGGCAAGGACAGAATGTAACTGATCCACCTTCTGCTTTCCTGAGCATAGGGGGTAGCGTGGCAAGCTTAGCAGGAATCTTCACCAGATGGCAAATCATGACTGTCTTGCACATTAGCTGGTGGCAACTTTTTACTTAACCAAAAAGGCTTATGCCTTCAGTAGGACTATGTTTCTGGTTAATTCCTGCTGAATATCGTTTTATATGAAATTTTCTTTCTTTCCTGATGAAGAAGAATTTTGATCTGAAACCAACTGGCAGAAACTCCTTTTCATAAAACAAACAAAAGCCATGAGAGATCACTGTGTGATCTGGCTGGCTACCGTTTTCGACTAACATGCTCTGGTGCAGAGTGTTCTCCATCACCATGTGAGATGAAAGCAGTTCACAGATCCAGACAGCTTTTCCTGCACCTGTGCTTCAGTCACTGGTTCTGACAGGCTTCCCTGAAGTTTTGCTTGAACAGAGAGTGCAAGTTTGAATCACAGCAGGTTCTGGCCAGCCCTCATGTTTATTACCAGCAAGTGGGGTTTGTTCAGTAGTATTTTGCTTCTTTGTGTGTTTAGATTTTTGTGTGCCTGCTGGCTTTGCTTTTCATCGCTCTGACCATAATAATGCTGAATGTGGTGTGGACAGGTGCAATGTGAACTATCTGTCTGGATCTGCCATCCCAGTGCATTTTGGGCTTGGACAGCAGACACATGCTGTTTTGTCCAAGTTCTTTTCTTAGTTCAATGAAGTGTCAATTTCCTACTATTGTATCACAAAAAAGAACTAGAAGGAGGACACCTAACTCTCAAGGGAGTGGGATCTAAGCCAAAATTTGAATCAAGGTACCTGTAGATGGGTTATAAAAACCTTAAATCAGAGGTAGTAGGATTTCAATTTTTTCCAAGAAGCAGGAGAGCCTCAGGACTGAGATTTGGTAGTACCTATAGTTTCTATTAAATGTACTCAGTGGAGCTCAGGCAAAGATATTTATGTCAGGATTACTTATGTATCACTAATTTCCTTTAGTGTCAATAGAGAAAAAAAGGTATCTTAACTCTGCATTAAGTTTGAATATTTTTACCATGATTGTGAAGGAAGAACAAGATTTTTTAGAATTCTGTCTACTGGTACACATTATTAGCAGAAAAAGACACAAGAAAAGCCACCCAATGTGCATTTCTTTTTTATAAGCAGGAGAACTGAGTACTGCAGTTATGCAGTGAGAAAGCCTCAGAGAAGTCAGTTTTTTCACTAATAACAGTTTGTTAATTGATGAGCACATTAGCATTGCTGCTTGGCTTTCTAGCTTGCTTCACAAAATCAGTGCATGCTCTCTCATAGCTTTGGGTGAAACTGTTTAATCTATTTGCATAACAACATGGAAACCCTATCTGGAACTGTCATGGATAATATTTACCTGCAAAACTGCTTCCTTAAATGTAACCATTAGTGACTTCTGTTCACTTGAGAGGACTTGATGGTGCTCTCCATAGTTCTGCTAGACTCTCTATAAAGCTACCAACAGCCACAGCACTTAACATAAGGTCATTTTGGGGAAATGTGTAATTTAATTCCTTTGGGAGTAAAGTTTTACTTATTTTAGCTTCTACTAAGTGTGGGAGTGCTGGATGTCCCTTTCTGAAGAACATGGAGCGTTCTCTATATTTTTAGTGAGTTTGGTGTAGGCAGAGGGAAAAGTACTGGAATTTATCTATGCATGTGAGCTGCAAGACTCAAAATTCCTGTAATCTGAGCCAAGCAGAATGCCATTTTAAAGCACATACATTGAGCTGTAGATTTTTCAGTTTTCATATGCCTTAAATGCCCAACCAGATAGGCAAGAATCTGAATTTCCTGCTTTTCATGTAATCCAACTACTTAATTTTAAAGCCCTAAGAAGCATGGAATTTGTTGTCATAGAAGGATGTTGTTCTCTACCAGTTTCTGCAAGGGTCTGTTCCTGGTTTATTTGCATGCTTTTTTTGGGATGAGTTTCTTAATTCTGCACTTCTTCTACCCACTATTGTATTCCTGTGCATTTTACAAGATATATTCTGGAAGGTGCTTTGCAATGTTTTTGAGGTGCAGAGGCAACTCATGAGGGAACATGCAAGTGCTTTTGCTGTGGTTTAGAAACACAGAGGCAGCCTTCAGTCCACTTTGTAGTGATTCATCCTCCTGAGGATCTGAAACATGGGAAATTTCACAATGCACAGCTTGCTTCTTAATTTTAAGGGCTCCTGGCCACAGATCCTGTCAGTCTGTGACTTACATCGTGTCAAAAATGAGGTTTAAATTTTCTCTGACACTTGTTTAGTTGATTTTGCTATTACTTTTTAAACATGTTCTAATCCTTTGCTGTGATGATCAGTGGATTTCCTAGGAGCACTTAGGACAAGATGATGTGTATAAGCCAACCCTCCCCCCAACTCACCCTTGCTTTCCAGCGATTTAGTGGCTTTTGAGATTATCAAGCTGCTTGTGCTACCACTCCCCTTTTCTTAGTCTGGAGGATTGAAGAGCTCCTCTTTCTCTTCCAGATTTCTCTTTCTCTCCAGCAGAGTTTAGTGCAGTCTATGGAGCCAGACTTGTAGCTGGGTGGGTGAAGTAAAATACCAGCACATACTTGAAGTTTGGGAATATTGTGGGAACTCAAAGCTAGAAGATGCTCTTATGGTGATGGCTGACTGTGTAAAGTACTGAAAATCATTGATAGCCAAAGCAGTTGAACTCACAGATGTGTATGAACTGTGGTTCCATTCTGCTTGAACAAAATTTTGATCCTGCCTTGAGAAGTGGCAGGGAGAGCTGGGAGAATCAATCCATGGGCTTATTTCCTGCCTCAGTGCAATACCCCTTCCAAGATGGAGACTACTTTCTAGGTAGATGAAAGAAAAAGAAGAGAAAGAAGGAGTAGAAAAATTGATGCCTTGCTCATTTTTGCACTGGCTTCCTTTTCTGGATTAGAAAGCTTTTCAGCTGGACCAAAAACAGCTTGCAGGACCAAAGGTGAGCAAGGGAGAGAAGAGCTGAGAGTAGAGATGAGCATGGTAGAATCAATTAGGGTTTGGAACTAATAATGGGTCTGGGCTGGTAGAGTGAAGCTGGGTGAAGGAATAGGCAAACTTGGGGAGAGGATGACTTTTGTCTTTAGATTGCTATAAGCATTGACCATGGTTTATGAATTGATGTACTTATGTGTCCAGGTGATGGACTTCAAAGCAGTGAAAGATGTAGTGGAATGTTTTGGCAAAGCAATTACACAAGTGTGTGGGTTTGGCCATGATGATTTTCACCATTTAGTGTAAGTCATACACATGATCCTATGTACAGACTTCCAGAGATGCAAAACTGGAACATTTTATTTTTGATTCTTGTAGTTATGCTCTCTGAAACTAACACTGAGAGAAAGAAAGACTTTAATAATTTGTGGAATTAATTGCTCTACCACTTTTTCCTAAGTACATCCATTCATCTAGTATATCTGGTTTGGCTATTTGGGTAAAATACTAAGTAGTGTGTTCAATCACTCCTTCATTAACAACTTTTCGTTGCCAGCAGAAAGTTTCACTGAGTTGTGAGCAAAGGGAGTAAAAAGAGTTGGGTGGAATGGCAAGTAGGCATCCTGCAGAAAAGACTTAGGAAGGGAGTGAAATAGTTTAATTAGAAAAGTTGCTAAACTTTCAAGTGTGGGATAGAAGATGCTGAATGCTGGGCAACAGGATATAACTAATGATACTCACTCTTAAAAGTGTTGTGGGAGAGTCATTTGTAATCATAGTTTGGCTGTGCAGAGTATTCTAACAAATGGGCCAGGAAAGGAAGCAAAAGCCTGGGAAGGCTTGGGCTCCAGTAATAGCCTGGAAAACAGGTCTCTATCTTCCAGCTCTAGAATGTTAGCAGCACACTCTAATGCCCTCCCTCTCTCCCCAGCCTCTTAGGAGCAAACATTGTGCAGAGGAGAGGGGGACCTTTATTTCAGCTTCAAAGAATTTTAGAGGTCAGTCCATAAAGGTTAATGAGGTGAGATTTGGCAAGCTGTTTGAGGAGAATTGCTCCATTTCAATTACCACAGGGAAACGTATTGCTGCTCATGAAAATCAGGCTGTTGATTGGAGGCACAGCTTATCTGGAGCTTGCTTTCCCCTGGAGAAACCAAGACTAGCACAGTTTTTCCTTTTGTTTGGTAAGGGGTTTTTCTCTCTTTTTTTTAATGCTGTCTCCACCTTGGTTTGTTCTGCCCAGTCAGATAAGCACAAAAAGAATAATAAGGACCCAGTCCTGTTCTATCCCTGGTGAAGTATCATTGACTTGAGTAATTTCTTGCTGGCACCTGTAGGAAAAGAAATGGTTTTCTGATACAGGTTCAATGGCAACTTTGCTGTGCAGAGAGAGACTGCAAGTGCCAACAGAAATGCTGTCATGGATTAGGTTGGGTGAACTACATGTGAGTGAGGTACTTCCAAAACAATAATTGGAGTGTCTTGCATTACAAAAAAGGAGCTTTTTGGCACTGATAACAACATAGGTTGCTTTCCTGATTATATCTTTAAATTACATGAGATGTAAAAGCAACCATAAACTAGGTAAATCCTTGAATGGAATTTTACAAATCCAGTTTTACAAATTAATAACATCTCCAAACTTGTTTTGTATTGTACTTAATGCAATTTAAATAGTAAAATTGTCCTGCTGAAGACCAATGTGGTGTTTTCCTGTCACAAAATCTGGTTGTGGTTTGCAAATTTCTGTTAATAAAATAACAAAAGCATGTTTCCCTTTTGTTTTCTTCCCAGCTGCCAAAATGGTGTATCTCAGACCCTTTCTTAACCAGGTTACAGATGATGTAGTAATCAGATTATTGCAAATGTAATTGGAATCTCTGTTTCAGAGAAAGCCCTACCCACATGTGGCAGCTGGAGCCAAGTTAGTCGCTCATGGCTACAGGAATACATGAGGAGTATGTGTGTTAGAATCCACAATGATTGCCCTGTGGGATGAGTGAATTAGTAAAGTTCAGTCTGTTGGTTTATGCTACTGAATTGTACCTGTTGGTATTGCAGGCCCTTTGCCTGCAATGATCTTCTGTTATTTTGTTATTTGCAGTCATTTTACCAGTCCTTCTTGGTTATTTTTTCTTTGTTTTGTTTCTTTTTATATTTTGTGGAGGGAAGAATTCTAGGGAGAGAACTCCACCACAACTTGCTTCTTATAAAAATAATACATAAAAAAACCCACCCATCCTCTCTTGGAGCTTCTTTGCAGGTTGTCTGTTTCTCTGAAGTATTCAAAAGCCTCAAATTACTTGCAGATTGGCCTGTGACAACAGCATAATAACAACTGTAGCTTGTTGCTGTGGGTCACGGAGTATTATCTGAAATCTAAGAAGCCAGCTTTTCCAGTGGTTACTTAATAGTGAGCAACTCGTGTGTTTGTGACCTGTCCTTGATGTGTGGAGAGGGGCCCTGTGCAGCCTTGGCTCACAATGTCTGTTTACTTCTTCTTAAGGACTTGAGGATAGTCAACACTGAAATGCAGCTACTTCTCTGATGGGATATGTTCCAGCTATTATGTTATCAGAAATTAAATACTCCTCTGGCTGCAAAGTTAGGTAAGGAGTGCCCATTTAGAACCCATGATATGGCTGAGGCTGGAGCAGGCTCTAGTTAGGGTCCTTAAAAAAACCCACAACTAACAAAACCACACAAACAAAAAATAAGCCACACAAAAAGACACACACACACACACACACATACACACAAAAAAAACAAACCAAAAAACACAACCCACAACAAACCCCTTGGTTACCTACAGTCCCATTTGTGTGTTCTTGTAAAATGGGACAGCAGCTTTCTAGAATAATCAGCACTGAAGAAAAATACCTTATTCCCTGGAGCGTTAGGCTTCAAATGTGTCTGAGCTGCTAAAAAGTAAACGTGATTGGTCTGTTGTCACTGGGGAGGTGTAACATACAAAGAGCTGTATCTGCTGCAGCTTACAATTACATAGCACGGTGTGATTTTGCCCAGGAAGATAGTAATGGCTTGTCAGCCTGGCTGGGTTTCCTGAAAGAGATAAGATTATGGTGCTTAGTATAAGCCAAAGCACAGAAAAGCATGTGTCTGTGACTGTTAGCATTCAGCTGCCTCATAGCAATCTTCATTTTTGCTTCCTGCTAACCTATATTTGTTCTTAAAATTTTTGTGTAATGCTCAGCTCTGACATTACCAAATGAAGTTTCAGAAAATGGTATGATGAGAAGTTGATCACTGTTGGAAGAATTTTGTGTATTCCCCCTGTCCTTGCCCTTCACCTGTTCGGTTCCCTTTGTTTGAATCCCTGTAGGTTGAATGTTTGAGTGTGGGAGTTCCCTTCCTTTCCTTTGGTGCCTTTTGCTTTACATTCTCCTGAGGTGGTCATTGGAACTCTCGGTCTGATAGGAGTGAAATCACTGTCATCACTCTTAAGAAAAACACACTAATGCCTCAGTCTGGCAATGTTCTGTCCTTGTCTTTGACAAAATTGTGATATTTGGATGATTATATTTGTCTTTGCTAATTGTACTAATTGCTTACTTGAATTTGTGGATTAGCCAGCAGAGAACATCCTGTTGTAAATTCCTATTGCAGTTTTCCTTTCTTAAGCCATTCCATTGTGGTGGATACTAAGCCCAGTGCTTAGCTGTGACCAAAGGTGCCTTGTATAGGTGATGTGCAGCTCTTCATTGCAGTCTCTGATGTGTTCCTAGCTTTGCTTTTCTTGTTTGTTTTTAATAAAAAGCTGATGAGTGAAATCTGAATTGTAAGAGGAAAAAAAAATCTGACAAGCTGTAGTCTTGATGAAAATGCATTCTTTGGCCTTGGGAAGTATAACACTTTTCTAGTCTAACAGTGATCATCCATAGCTCCTGATGTGGGGTATGTGGATATCAGGAAGTGAATGCTTTAGTCAAGTTCAGAGTATTGTCTCTGAGGTGCTCTTGGTTCCTGGCTTCCTAACTTGCTAGAGCAAGAATCTCTCAACTCATATGAGCATGATCCTCAAATGCCCTCAAGAGCTGTTTCTAACTATGAGACAAAATTACTGCATCTAACACAAGCAATATCCTGAGGCTAGCAACCACCTGAATAATTGTTTGGGTGAACCTTTTTTTCAGCACTTTCTCTGCTAGCTTCTTTCCTAAGGAACTTACCCACAGGAGTGAAGTGTGCTCTGAATTACCTAACTTATTTGGGTGCTCTGTGGTCTGCTGTTGCCTTCTTTCCTGGGAGACCTGTGACTGCAGTGAGACAAAAAGGCAGATGTTGCTAATAGAACTGCATGAGGAGAATCCATCTGATCAGATGGAAGGGTCAAAGGGTCTGGTGTGGGCGAAAGGGGATTATGTATTTAGTGCCCAAGTTATCTTCAGAAGAGTCAGTTTGTGTTCACTTCAACATGGAGCCTGAGAACCTCTTACACTTGGGGAACAGTTCCTTTCTTTTCCAGCACAAGAGCCTTTGGAAGATGTGACTGATGGTCCCCAAGCTCTTTCCTGATAACAGGGATTAAGAAAATTCCATTTTTCCTTTGGTATTTCAAGTGGAGTTTTGAGCTACAGGCCTGGCTGTCTTCTTGAATTGATCTGTACTGAATGACAGTAATAAGAGGTTGATTGCAATTTTGAGATTGTTTATATGGTCTGATGCTCTTGTCATTCTGCTTCATATGTGTGCAGGAGCTCTCCTATCTTATGAATTTAGATCAGGACACATTGAAAAAAATGATTTCCCACTTTCCTGTGTTCCTGAGTGATGTTTGAATGCATCGCCCAGAGAATGCAGACCTATCACTGTAGCCATTTAGTCTTGGAGGAGCTCCCTCAATTTGATTTGCAGATTATTTTGAAGGTCCTTCTAAACACAGCTGAGCAGTTACACAACCCATAAATTGTCACTTCACAGTTGTTGAGAAACCACACTGCTTTGTGTAGAAATATATACATAGGATTTAAATACCATTTTAACCTTTTCTAATCCAAACTGTAATATTAGTATACATATAGTAGTAAATTGATGGTCAAAGTAAATCAATATTTGGAGCTACTAGAGTATTGCTTACCATGAAACCATATCAGAAACTTTAGGTTGATGCTGATTCCTCTCTACTGCAGTATGAGGGAAGAGAAAATAAGCTTGTCCAGTAGTAGCACTTGTCCATCTTGTCATGGGTGGGAGTGGGCAGTGCCCTGGAACAGGGCTGTAGTCATCTATAAGTTGGTGTGGTTGAAAGTTTTCTGTGAGCTGTACTGGGCATTCAGAAACAGAATTCTGTTTTAAAGTTTCTCTTACCTTTTGGAGAACTGTTAGCTGTCCAGATGCATCTGCCATGCGTCCTGGATGGGTGCTATGGAAACGCTAACAGAGTTTGGAAAGCATTTTTACTTCATTTAATAATTCTCTTGGTGCCATTCAGCCTCTGCTATCTTCAGAGGGGAAAAAAGGTGAGAGAAGGTGATAACATCAAAACATCAGATGTGCTTTTTTTCAGTTTGTTCAGCTGCCTGAGGTCAGACCAAAATGAATTTTGCCTTGGTTAGAGGTCTGGGGTTTTTCTTTGTTAGTTATTGGGAGGAAAATATGTCTTATGCTTTTTAGAGTGTCAGATAACAGAAGAAGGTTCCTGCCTTTCAACTTAAGTTCTATTACAGCATGGTGTGATCTTAGCTGTGTGAATGTGACTGACCTGTCATGTTTGTGTTCAGCAAACACGCCCTAGCCCTGACCTTGGCTACCCCAAATTTATTCAGGCTTGAGCACTGACCTATACATAATTTGTTGTGGTCTCACCGTCTGGTGAAACTAAAATACATACTAATGTGATCTAAGCTCTGCTTTGTTTTGTGCTTGATATGTAAACACAGTAAAATTTATACTGCTGATAAAGGGTTACACATCTTTTCACAGTTATTGCCTGTCTGCCATTTCAGTAATTGCATGAAATCTCAGTATCTCCATTTAAAGCAAGGAAGGAGACTTGATTATCTGTTATGTTGTAAATGTGTTCTGAATCTATGTATGCACAATAAAAATGTGAAAAGGCAGAATTTTTTTACTTTTATTCTGGATCCAAGTGTTTCAAACTGTTTTCGAGGTGTGTGCAAATAGGCATGATGCAAAGATAGAAGCACCCTTATCAAGTCCCACCTGAACTTTGCAACAAGCTTTTTCATCTAATTAGATCAACAGCTGGCTAAGGAAGTACTCTGATGCTAAAACTGTTTTTTACATTAATGGGAACTTGCCACGTAGGGCTGATGCACATTGCAAAGAGGCTTTTAAAGTTGCTTTGTGGGGTTTTTTTTTATTTTGTAAGAAAAAAATTTTGCAATTTTTTTCCAAACACATGTATACATTGAAAAGTGAAATTAAAAAAAAAAAAGCATTATTTATAACAGGCTTTTATATAGTGATTTGAATTAATAAATTTCCAAGTGTTTTAATGAGGAAAAATGCAGCTTGCTCTTTCGAGATGCTGAAGCTCAGGCTTCTAGCTGAATCTCAGTGAGCCCTAGTGTCCTGGAATCCAGTGTGGTGCATTTCTCCTGGACCACGTTTCTTTTAGTTGGAAAATGGATTGACTCCCTCTGTATGTATGTGTTTAGAAGCAAGTTTATTTTCATAAATAACTTTTAAAGGAAAATGCTGTTAAAAAGAAAAAAGCCAAAACCTGATGAAAAAAAATAGGTACTCTTGCTGAGGCTTGCCTTTTCACTGATTGCTACAGTTTGTAAACTTTCTTCCACAACTTCTTTAGTTTTCCTTAATTCTGTGTTCCTGTTAACTCATTCAGTTTCCCCTCAAAATATTAGGTTCTAAACCTGCCTGCCTCTGGCAGTTCTGCTTTTCTGTTGATTGCCATTTGTACAACTTTTAGTTTTTAATTTTTGTTTGTTTCAAATTTAAGCAAGGGCTGCCTTGTCTTACACCGTGTGTTTGTATATGTCTTGCAGTATTTTCATATTATGCCCCTTGAGGCTAAGTCTTGATTTAAATTGTCTTTGGTGATAATGCTTCATGCTGTGGCATGCTGCCCTGTCAGTTGTGCCAACAGCTGTTCATTTGTAGGTTCATGCTGAGAACTGGATCAGGGAACTTATCTGTGTTTTTTTCTAAGCCAACACCAAATAAAAATCACAAAAATCCCCAAGCCTAAACATGCAACCCCTTGAACCATGGATCCCATCCACCCTCCCCACAAATGTTTGTGTTGAAGCATCAACTGTTTGATTGGGGAACGAGAGAGTAAAAGACTATGCTTAAACCCCTCATCTGCTTGGACTCTGAGGCTGTTAATTCAAATAACAATGAGAACGTTATTGTTGAGAAGCCATGTTTAAATTCAGTAATTTAACTTCTGATCAGCCATCTGCTTTGGGATTTCAGGATGAGGTTTGGGGTAGACCTTGAGCAGAGCACCTTTCCTCTAGTCAGATGCTTTTTTTCTGCTGTTGCAGGGTAGGGGGGGGAGCAGGGAATAAAAAGCAGCCTGAAGGCCTGCTGATGCTTGAAGTACTTTGTTTTGTAGAATAAATCCACATAGTATGCTAGGACTGGAAATGGGGGAGAAGATAGAAAAGATACAGCCAGGGTTTCCAAGGCAGACCAGAACATTTCAGTTGCCTGTGTAAGTACTTAATGTTTTATTATATCAGCAAATACACCCACTGTTTATGGCCAGGAGAAAATGGCAAAGATAATACAATTATTCCTTTTGACTAAGAATAAAAAAAGTCTCTAGTTTCTGCTAAAAGATTGTTTAGGTGATAAATCCTCTGGAAGGAAGACTCTGTAGATGCCAGGTCAGCACAGCTTGTGCAGAAGAGTGGAGTGACTTGTGTTTGGTTTCTAAGAGAATATGCATGCGTGTTCCTGGGCCAAGATGTCATATTAGTTTTACAATGTAATTACAGTAATGAGACATCTGCAGTATTACATCTTACAACTGTGTAGTATGTGAATATTTTCCCCTGATGAGTGTTTTTGGGGGGGGCTTTAGAAGTTATTTCTTGGCCTACTTACACTTGTTTGCTTAGAAATAAAATGTCATTGTCCTGGCTTAATAGTGCAACTAAGACTTGTGTCAGATAGCATCACTTGCTTAAAAAGCTTGGTCTAGAACAAGGAGGGGGCAAGAGTCATCAGGAGAAAATACAGGTGGCTTTCAGCATTGAAACATCTTTGCAGTTCCTCTTTTACATTTTACTTCGGGTGCTTACTTTACTACTGGATAAGACTTCTATTTTTATCTGTGAGTGGTGGCTCTGCACAGGTTTGTGAGATTTTCTGACTTTACCCTGCTGAAATTCTTCTGCCTGTACAGCAGCCAGGTGCTAGATTTCTGTATTCCAGCTTCCTTTGCTCTTTTGGTTCCTGTTCATTCCACAAACATGGAAAAAATGCCCCACCCTGCTGACTCATTGTGCCCAGAGCACTCCCTGTGTTCCTGAAACAGGATTAATATCTGAGGCAGCAGAACAGCTCAGCAGAGATGGGTCGAACCTCTTTTTAGAATAGTGAGTTTCTTCTCTTGGACTCATAAATCTTGTCTGCCTGTTCTACCAGGCCTCAGCCCTGAGGTGATTTCCTTATCTTGTATTCATTTAAAGGGCTTTTGCAACAAATACAACTGTTGTGGGGAAATCAACTAGTATGTAGAATAATCCTTTTAACAGGTTTATTCTGATACTCTGTTGGGTATTTAAGTGGATTGAACTGCATCATTTAATATGTCCTTGAAGAAGGTTCCAAATGAAACCTGCTGCTGTCAAATTCTGTCATATCTCTGTATGCATACCAAGTGTGCCTGGGAGATGTCAGGCACTGCTGGAGGCAGTAGGGAGGCATTGCTATTTATAGGGGAAAACGAGGAGTTGCAAACCCCTTCCACTGTTTACCATCATGCTGTCCACAACTTGGTCTCTCAGGTTAGTCTCTCAAATCTGGTTGTTCTGCAAGGGCTTGGAAGAAGTTATTTTCCTGTTAGAAGGGCAAACTCCTGTTCTCTTCCCATCTTCACACAGTATGCAGTTGTCTAGTTGCTCAGCCCAGAGGCAGCTGTGTTACTATATTGTAGCCCTTTAGCTTGTTTTGCTTTGTGATCAAAGGACTGAAAGAAGGCAAATGTCAATTAATAATTCTTGGTTTCAGAAATACAACAAGTGACACACTTTTTGTCTTTGATTAAAGTAAACAGCAGTCAGCTTCTTCCCGTCAGCATGCTGTGCAGCCCTGTTGTAATGTCTCAGGTTTTTGAGTTCTTGCAAACAAGTGCATCCTGGAAAGGGCTGTATTTGGCAGTGAAATAGTCAGCAAAATGCCTGGAAAAGAACATTACAACCTTGAGTACAGCCCTTTGGAATGTAGCAGGTTCCTGATAAGGCAGAAATTGGGTGGGTGAATGTTACGCAGAGAAGCAGGCCTGGGGAAAGAAAGTCTTTAAGATGTTGGGAGTCCTGTCTTGAAATAAATGCAGTTTAAGTAAATTGAAATATATTTGAAATTGTATTAAAGTCTTTGTGAAATTTGTGAGTAGGATCAGTTATTTACTTTTAAAATGATAACTTATCATTATAACATTACAAAGTGCTGTTTTGGAGGTTGGCTTTCAAAAAATAGTGTAAGATCCTGTGTCTGTGTCTAGGGAGTGGGGAGGAGAGAACAGTGTAAGGTTTTCTGCACAGGAGGGGAAGGATCAATGCTGTTGAAACTGTATTTTTCTTTCCAAATCTTCTCTTGCACTGTTGTAATGATTTGGTCTTTTTTGGTGTTTCAGCAGCATGGATAATATCCTGCTAATCCAGGGAAACTGAGGTTTTGGTAATTAAAAAAAAAAGCATCCAAGATGATCTGGAGATGATAGGTCTGGGATCTTGATCCTCAACTTCTGTTCTTAGTTCTGGAACTTAATCTCCAAGATGGTCTCTACTACCTGCATCTCATCTGTGAAGTGAATGGTAATACCGATGCTAAATAAGCTTTATCCTGGCTCATCTCTGCCTGTGGTGGTTAGATAAGTATGGTTGAAGCTTTGTTGTTTTCACCAGTTCTATTAGAGCCTGGCAGTGGACAGGGCCTAAAGGGAAAAGCTAGTTAAATCCACATAACCATTTTGTCTTTCCATTATTACTGCCTTTTTGTTGGCTTGTTCCACAGTTACCTCAATGATAAAGAACCATACCAACTAACCAGCTATTTTTTTTAATTACTAATGCATGTAAATGGACTGAAGCTATAAAGTAATTTGTCTCATTACCAGACTCCTTACTATGAAGTTCTCTCTTTCTTTCTCTCCAAATGTATCTACAGCAGCTAATACAGTAGAATCCAGGGTTGACTTTGTTTGCTTACTACAGTGCAAGCAGCACTTCTTTTGCCCGTAACTGTTGTCAATTAGATGAAATTGAAATGCTGAAATTATGTGGCAGGAAACTATTTCAGGAAAGTCTATTCTATTTTCCCCTTGAGTTTCCTTAAGAAATCAACCCATCCTGTAGCTGGCAAAAATAACAGAGAGAGGAATTTAAAAAAATCCCATTTTCCTCTGCTACAGGATTAACTTCTAGACTAACCGGCTTTTCTTATTTACCTTTCTCCAAAGGCAGGTCTGTTTGTTGGATTTTTGGGGGGAGGTGGGCTGATGTTTAATTTGGGGTTGTTTTGTGGGGTTTTTTGTGTTTATTTTTGGTTTTTGTGTGTTGTTTGTTTTTTAACTGCTTGGAAAGGTGCATTTACAGTAAAGGTAATTTGTGTTTCAGATTGATTTACTAACCAGTAAGTTCCTGCCAGCACAGTACTCCCCCTAAATCTTAAAGCCTCCCAGGTAGGTCTCATTAACATTCTCTTGCAAGACCAGTGACAGAATCTTGTGTACTTAGCAAAGGAATGCAACTGTATTTCGACTCTGGTAAACTAGTGAAGCCTAGAAACTTTCAGCATCTTCCTTGCAGCAGCTTTGCCCAGGCCTTCACTACCTAGCAGTCAGTTTATACTCTTCCTGCCTGTTTCTTTTTTTCTGCTATTATTATTTCCAAAGCTTCTTTACTAGGCACTCTTCTTGTTCTGCCTCTTAAGGACAAATAAAATCTTAAGCTGCTAATGCTCTGAATCAGCAGCTCCCTAAACCAGTCTTTGTGGTGAGTCTGTTTACACGACTATCAAGAAATAAGGTTGTTCTGTTCAAAGGAAAAAGAAATACCCATCCCTCAGGGAATGTATCATCTGAGTGGGAACTGTGCCTACACAGAACCTCCTGACTTTCTTGTGAATAACCCTGCAGCATTAAGCCTTCTTGTGGATGCACCACCTGTTACATCGTAGGCTTTTAATCATCAGCCTGTGCTCTGATGCACAAGCGTCACTGTGATAGACTTCTACAGTGGCACAGATTTTTAGAAGTAGACTCCAGTTTTGAGATAGTGTCGGTTGGATCCCACCCTTCAAGCCTTGATTTCTGCATTGGGGAATTGCTCTTGTGGGTTATTCTCCATTTTACCCAGCTGTGCAACCTGAGCGGTGAGATACAGAGCCATAGCATAAAAAGCTGTGATTTTAGTTAAGTGTTTTTTCCTTAACCACTGACATGTTAATTTTTGCAGTCTCATAGGACTGAGGTTATTTGTGCTCTGAGCCTGGGAGCAGAGATGTGTCTTCCTCAGAAGTGGCTGTGGTCACCTCTGATGCTAACTGCCCTCTTTGTTGACAGAGTTGTTGACTGAGAAGGGAGAAAAACACCACAGTGCCCTTTGCCATTCCAGTCTTTCTTGGTCTCCTGTCTGTACATGCCATCCATGCTTAAGTTGCACAGGTGATTAGTTTCCTCTTTGGTGTTGATCTCTCTATCCTGAGCCTAATTTAACTCTAATTGCTTTCTGATACCTGGAAAAATCCTTTCTGTGTGTGACTTGCTGCTGCATGAACCCACGCTTGCTCATTAGAATAGCTTAGCTGTATAATTGAGCCATACCCTCAGCTGTCTTCACAAACATAATGCATTTGACTTCTGAGACACTCAGTCACTGTCTCGACATTTTGTTCTTTAGTCTCCTTTGCCTCCATCCTCCAGCCATTATATGCTGCTAATACAATGCATTGTCACCTTTGGGGCAGCCCTGCAATGTGATTGGGAGGGAGCAGAGTGGGAAGGTTGCAACTGTAGCCTTGGGGAAGGTTCATCAGCTGAACAGGACCCCGTGAACTGTTAAAGAGGGCTAATGGACTTGGTGGGGCTGCCTCTTGCTCCACTTTTGCTAAAATGGTTCTTGTTTGTCCGTCATAGATAGCACATGCATTTGAGAGTCTCGGGTGGCTGACAATAAATGGGCTATAGTAAAGAAGACTGTATGAAGGGAGAGCAAATCCCTTGAGTTATCTGGAAAGGTGTTAAAATAGTAAAGTTACCCTTTATTTATTCAAACCCAGTTGTTCTGTTACCCTTAGCCTTTGATACCCAACTTGTTTGTTGTGCCCAGGGGTCACTGTACTTCTGTAAGTTGCAGAAGAGCTGTGGTGGTATGGAGTAGCAGTATATTTGTAGCAACTATACTGCATCTGAGTTACCTGGTGAGAACAACCTTCATCAATCAGGTTTGTGAGACTGCTGCCAGAGAAATGTATAAGCAAAGGCTTAAGGTGAGGGCTCTAGTTCTGTGGATTGGATCCTTTCAAACTGTTGCCAGGACTTTTTTTTCCCTCCTTTTTTTCTGACTGCATTTTCCTGAAGATTGGGCACCCAGTACTGAAGTCGTAGGGAGATAATGTCTGTAAATCAACAGCCTTAACAAAAGAGTATCTGGGTTAAGTTGCTCTGCTTTCATCTCTTAAAAACTGCTGTGGCACCATTTCTAACTCTAAGTTATAGCCCGGGATATTCCAGAACAAGTTGTTCATGATGGAGAATGGACCAGCCAGAGGGAGGGTAAGTAGCTGTCACAAACCAGGATGAATAGATTTCCTGTGTGATCCATCCTGAAATGTCTAGCCTGCCCAAGCTGTCAGAATCTGAGTATATGCTGGAGGATACACCATATTTACATAACATCTTGGAGGGTGTGTGAGGGGGAGCATTGCTGGGTGCTGAAAGAGGTGACGTTTAATCCCTTGCTTGCTGAACCATAAAGGTTTCCTTTGTGTTGGTCTGCTTGCCTGTGCTTCCCTCCTACTTTAATGGCTGTGATGAATGACAAATGGAGGCAGAGCAGTGAAAACAGGAAATATAATCCTTAAAAAATAAGTGGTGGGAAACGGAGGGAATAAATTGTAAATAAAGGAACCCTGCTTTCATGGGGCAGCCCCACAGAGCTGCTGGTAACTTGTCAAGAAAGCTGCAATTCTGTGAGGTTACCAGGGGGTTGCCTTTAAATCTTGGTAGGGAGAGGAAGGCCTAAAAGTAGGGAAGCTGTGGTCTTTCCTCTTCTGCATTTGTTGTTTGGCTTGTTTTCTTTTTTAAAAAAAGTACTACTTGTCTTGCCTTGACTGAAGTGTGGGATTTAGATGGGATGTCATTTATGTTCACTTGTCATTTAGAGGCTGCAGAGACCCTCAGTTTTCTCTGTCTGTGAGAAGGGAGCATTGGGTCTGTATTGCCAGTCAGTCATGTGAGAGCAGAAGGGGTGGGGGAGAGATGACTGCATTACCTGTGTCTGCATGGACTGGGACGGGAGATGCACAGTTTTGTTGCACACCAGCAGAGTTACTGTTTGCAGGGGAGTGGTCAGGAAATAGTTATTGTGGATGCAGCAAAGGCCTCTTTATGGAACATTTTAAGAGGCATCATGTTGCTGGTTGGCAAGGTTGAAGGCTCAAGGTTACCAGAAAACTCGGTAAAGGATACCGGATAGAGGCATCCTACTGGTTCAGCTTGTAATTCCTTTCAAGCCATAGCTTTCGGGGGATGTTGGATGGACTGTCTTCAATGGGAAATTCTTGGATTTGAATGAAAATGAAAAGACAGAGAGGAATTTATAAACCCCTCTTACGTCACCTGTGAAAAGCAGGGGCTTAGATGAGTAGCTGTTGGCACAGTGAGGCCTACCTACCTAGAACTAGTAAACAAAATTCTTAAGCATACTCCCATCCAGCCTTCCCCAGCTCCTGTGTACTGACCATCATATTGAGGACTTCCTTCTGCCTGCACAGGGTCCTGTTGCACTGTAATACAAGAAAGCCTGAATCGAATGGGATCCCTGGAGTATGGCATGGTACAGTGGAAGAAAGTGGTACTGTTGAGGGGGAATGTGCTTTGCTTCTTTGCAATTCTCTCATCTCCTCGTGGGAGATGATAATTTTCTTAGTAGATTGGTTTGAACCTCATTCAAAGGGAGACTGAATCCATGCCAGAACTGCCTGTGGGTGTGTCTGAACTCCACCCCATGGCAGCTCTCCTCATGAGGAACAACCAACAGCACTACAGAGCTCTGGCTGGATTTGCTTGTTCCAGTTAACTTTGGTTTGGATGCCTTCCCTGAAGCATGCTGGGCATGGCTTTTTTTAAAATCTATGTGGATAAGGGATATATATCTCTGTGCTGGGAGCTCCTGCAGCTATGTAATATCTCATCTGTAATAGCTAGAAGGAGATAAGGTATATGGATCAGTATTTTGAGCCTTTTGTTGCAGTGTGGAGCCTGTTTAATGGAAGAAGTGGTCTCCTATCTGTGTGCATGAACTGCAAGGTGATGTTTGGTCATTGGCAGTTGCATAGCATGTGGCAGCAACTTGGATGCTGAAGAGTCTGGGCTTCATAAAGTGATACAAGAAAGGTATGAGCTGCCTCTTTATTTCCTGTTTGCTTATGACTTCTTTTGGTGGAGTATGGATCTATAGCAGTATTTATTTATCTGTCATTAAATCAGTATTAGAGAAATTTACCTTTGTATATTTTTAGGGAGTTTTACCTACCACTTGTATATCTGTAAATGTTAAAAGTTTGAGAAACACCATTTTGCTGGCTCTTGCATTGTGGGCTCTGTGCAGCTCTGCTTCTATTACTGACTTCCTCAGAGTGCTGCTGCTTATGTGTTTGCCCCATCTGACCCCTCTTAATCCAGGAATTTGCTGCTCAAACTTCTGCTGCCTGCCCTGCCTCTTAAGTTTTTGATGGTGCATGCAGAAAACAGCTGGTAGACCAGCTGACTGTATTGAAAAACAGAAGGTGCTGTCAAAGCTGAGCTGGTGTTAATGAACTGAGTTGTGCTGTAACTCTGTACTTAGCTTGAAAATGGCAGGATAGGCCAGAGTCTGAGAGGAGTGTGGAATGCACACATTGGAGTTTTGCTGCTTGAGTTTTAGAGGGTTAGTGATTGTTTAGCTAGAGAAACACAGAAAACCTGAGGAAGGTGCAGAAGAGTTTCAAGAAGGGAACACTCATGTGGTGTGTTACCACTAAATGTTATGCAAACATGTTGTATAGGTTCTGCTATTGTCCCTCCCACAATTATTGTGTTAGTTTTGCTTACAGTTTTCTCTTACGTTTTAAGGACTGAACTTGGAGGATTTGGCTCTGTGGAAAACTGTAGTTTTCTTGCTCCTTAGACTGACTTGCTGCTTCCACCCCCCTCCCAGCTGCATTTGATTCCAGCTGGAGTCTGTTGAGAGCTTTCACCTGTTCAGCTGCTGCCCCCCCTCTGTGGCTTTTTAACTTGCCACTTGCTCTGATCCACCTGTTGCCTGTGGTATGGGATCCTGTTGCAAGCCCCACTATGGAATCTGCTTGGTGCTGGGGTAGGACTGAGGTTCTCCAGCTTCATGCCAGTTTTGGGATAGTGTTCAATGACACTTCTGGTTTGTTCCAGTTGTTTGTTACCTGGATCTTGTGAAAGGCTGACTGATGGAAACTGTGGGTTACTGTGGCTGACTAAGATGCTTTGTCAGACAGGCTTTTCTCCTCTTCTTAGCACAGAAAGGCTGCAGGCAGGCGAGGTTGTCTGTGCTTCACTTTTTCTGTTTTAAACTCTCCAGCCTTAGGTAGACTTGGAATTTCCCCTTCATTAAAATCAGCCCTCCAAATAAGTAACTGCACTCTGAAAGGAAGGTGAGGACGTCAATACATGGGCATCTGTGTACTTGTTCTTTTGCCTTTCCTGTTTTCTTGAGTCCTTTTTCCCTTGCTTGCTGATGCTCTCCCCTGGGTGTGTTAGGGCAGAACACCCTCTTCCCAGACCCCACACTTCTCCCCTGCAGCTGCCAAATGAGAGAGGCACAAAAGATGTCTGTCTGCTTGCTTCATGGGCACAGCTGGTGGCTCAGCAGTGCTTCTGAAACTTATGCTCTGCTACAGGTGCTTGGAAGAAGAGGAAGTTGGGGGGAATGAGCACTGTGGTGCTGTTTTCTTGGGAACTGGGAGGAATTTCTGATTTTTTTTTTTTGACTGCTGCAGTATGAAGCAACAGGAAGGGTTCCTCCCACTGCATAGACACCATGAAGCTTGTGGATCTTCAGCCCTTTTCTGCCCAGTGTAGCAAGTTGGGATTTCCTCTGCCAGCTACAGAAATCTGCTTGTGGAAGAACTGTAAATTGATTAATTTAGAGTACAAATGCCTTTGTCAGGGTCGTTGTGTGTGTCACAAGAAGAAACAAGGCTTGTTTCTTTTTAAGGGAAGGATTTTGGGGTTTGTTTTGCTTTTCAAATGTTCTGGGCACTGTCTTAGTGGTACTGTATGACTTGTAAATATTAATCACCTTCAAAGGCTACAGAAACCTACTGTAGAAATAAATGTATTTTTAATTATACATTCTGAACAACAACACAGCAAATTTGTGTATACAAGAAAGTCTGTTTCTTCTTAGACTGAAAATGTCTTGGAGGCTGGAATGGACAGCCTCTTGGATCAGCTTGGAATCTGTTGTAAATTGATGTGTACAGGCAGACTGTTCATCTGTATTTGTTTAGATGGGGAAAGCTGGAGGGTGATAAGTAGAGAGGAGTGTGGAAGACAATACTATTTTTGATTGTGATAGCAATGCAAAGAAGTTCCTTGTGTAAAGGCTGTGGTAAAGAGGGAACATCTTTGGTAATGGAAAGATTTTCTGTCTAATCCTTGTGTTTAGGTACTGCAGTGAGTGTGGTATCTCCAGTTACAAAGGAGTGAGCGAGGGATAACAAAGTGTGACACAGCTTTCTGCTTGTGTTTTAAGAAGAAAACTGTCACCTTATTAAAGAAATATAGTTTGGGTTTATAAAGCTTGAGAAAATTACTGCTTGGACAGAGATTTGTTAAAAGTACTGAAGATGGAGAAAAACTGATTTTTTTTCTTGTTTGCTTTGCTGTTAAGGTTCACGCATCAGCTGCCAAGAAATTACTAATCAACAGGAACAGAATGATGGCTGCCTGTCCTCAGGTGCAGTCAATTCTGTAACTTCTGCACATCTGAAGCCTGTGCCACTCACTTTGACACTTAGTATCTGTTATCACAGTTTATGGTTTTATTTTAGTTTGTTTATATATCCTGGGCAAAGCAGAAGATGGTTCTTGTATTGGCTTGTTTCTTTCCTTCAGTTTAGTAGTAACCACACCCAGAGTTCAAGTCACAGCACACTTTACATTCCTAGTTCTTTAACTGCTAAAATACTGGCCAGAAAGTGCCCATAAATTTGTTTAGGGGAGAATGGATTTCCTGCATGTGTTTGAAGTACCTGGGTATGTACTCTAACCTCAAAAATTTAAATGAGTCATGTACACCTATGGAATTCTGGAAAAGAAGGTTCTTCAGAGCTCTTGGTTTGGAAATCACTACTGTGAATTTAGATTGTAGTACCAGTGCTGAAATCCAGTTCATGTCTTACATGTTGATTTGTGCATGTGAACATGTAGAGGCAACCAGGTGAACACAATCAGGTGTTGCCAGTCAGGAGGAGGAAGGCATGAGCTCCTGTTCAGCCCACCTGTGCACAATTAGGGCTGGCCCCAACTGAACATGAGCAGAATTGGAGGACCAATAAAAGGTGAGCTTCCAGAGGTGAGCTGGGTTCACTCCTGACCAGCCTGAGGAAGAGGATAGTTGACTCGGGAGCATTAGCACTGAGATAGACTGACTGATCCTAAGGGCAACTTTTGGAGTGCTGTCCTTGCATCTTGGCAAGAACACCCACTGGACCCCGAAACACCGTGGTCCAGGAAAGGATTATCAGCAACATGAACATGACAGAAATAAAACTCCTTTTTGCTCTAGAGAAGCTGGCCTGCAGAGTATGACACCTTTTATTTAAGTCTGATTCTAGAATCTTTTATAGCTAAATTGTTATAACTGATTAAGTTTGTTCCCTTACGATGGTTAATTGGGAATACCTTTTTCATGGGAAACTGTGTCCTCTTTTAGCTGCAAGGCTAGATTTATAAATGAAAATTAATAAAATATCTTGATGGAAAATCTCCATCCTTTGGTTTACTTTTCTTTATCAGTCCTATCTTACAGTTTAATTAAGATCAAGCTTCATACTGAAACTGAAAACTGGTATGAGACAAGGGTGATTTATTAACTGACTTTGGAAAGGCCTCAGTAAGGTGAGTTACCTCTGAGCAAGTAGCCAGACCTTGTGCTGGTACAGCAGACTGATGTTCTCACAGTGTGGTCCAACTGGACTGGCAAGCTGTGACCTCTCCTGCCAGGAGCCATTTGCTCCCTTCCTGCCTTTTGGTGTTCACTCCTCTCTGGGAATGCAGTTCTGCTGTGGTCAGAACTAAGGCTGTAGAAATACCTACAGAATTTCTGAATTCCACATGTTGGAGAAGGAGAATCTAAAGCATGTCATGTGCCACTTTTTTCCCCTGTAGCAATTTGTAATCTGTGACTATGTGTGGGCCTATCATCAGGCTGCTTCTTCATTTGAACTGGCATCTGTCCTTTCCAGCCTGCATTTCCCCTGGTGTAATCTCTTCTAGAACCATCTCTTTGTCACCCTGGCATTCCATAGATGTCTAATTAAACAGACTCTTGTCCATTGTCTCTTCAATCAGATGCCCTTGCTTGTCACTAAAAGGTGATGTAGGGGGAAGAGGTTTTTGCCACTGCAGTAATCCTCAGGCAACTGGTTCTTCTAGTGGCAAAAAACTACTTCAGACTCTCCAGGAGGCTAATGTCTTTGGAATTTGTTGAATAACTGTGTTATGACTGCAGCCTTAATAAGCTGTGATTGCAGAAAAATGCATGTTCAAGTTGGTGAATGACACCATTTTTGTGCCTGCATAATGTATTTTACTGGGTAGCTGTTGCAGTCTGGTCTTACTTGCTCTACTGTAGCAATGCTGGGAGGTTCCATCTCTAGGAAATCTGGTTTTATTATGGTCCACAAGCAAGACAGACACAGTCCTTTAAATATATTGCAAAAGATACGATTCTGATATTACAGTTTGCTATGCAGACATTATAAATCATTTTAAAAGTCTTTCAGAGTGTGGGGGGTGTTGTTGGTGTTGTTTTTATCACGATGTTCAGAATGTGGAGTGGTTCAGCAGTAAGGCCTTTTCTCCTCACTTCTGCACAGTGCATGAAGTGCAGGTTCCTTCACAACTCTTGTTCAGGAAAAGATCTAATCTGAGATGTAATTCATTGGCACGCTGATGTTTTGGCATCCAGTATTGTCCCTGTGTATATCATGCGAGTTTTTTTAGTTGTCATAGGAGCTGTGACCCTGTAAGTTTTCGGGACTGCAGAACTTTTTCCTGCTTGCTGAGTCTGCAAGACTTGTGTGGAGTGGTTTGGTCACCTGGAGCCTCACATCTTCCTCTGCTGCAAGTACCCATGCAAATGTTGTCATGAAGGTGAAAGTCACCCTTACTCAGGGCAGAGTCTGTGCAAAGGCTAATGTATACCTTCTCTTCCAGAGTCAGTGAAAGGAAGCAAGGGCTCCTGCAGAGCTGCAGGCAGGTCCTAATTTCCTTAAATATTTAATTGCATGGTTTATGTTACCTACTGGTGTGTGTAGTGTGGTCTTCCTCATCTGTGTATGCTGCACAGAGTGTGCTGCTTGTGTAGCCCCTGAGCATACTGTGCAGTGTGACAGATCTAAACCTGTTTTCAATGACTTCCCCCAGGGTTACTCCTTTTCCTCACTAAAGAGTACTTTTCCTGCTTATTTTAATTGTGAGTGTTTCTTCATTCTATTTTAAATAAAATAATGTTTCTTTTTTTTTTTTTTTTCTAAATTGACAGCTGGCCTTGTAGCACACCATTGGGAGGACACTGACTAAATAAAATATTTGGATTTGCTTATTGAAGTGCTTTCTTTTACAGAAACATTGTACAAAATTACAACTTGTCAAATGATTTGCGAATATCCTGCCTGTGCCTGCTTGTACATACTGAGAGCATCTTGCTTTGTGTATTTGTGTTTCTGGAAGAGTGGTTTTGTTGTGTTATAAATTGGATTATTTTGCATGTTACTTCCTTGTCTCTTAAGGAGCACATGCTCCAAAGCACCCAACTATGACTTTTTTGTGTTCTAACCATGCTTTTCTGGTCCCACTGGCTTCAGTAAAAAAAGAACTTGCTCAAATTAATTACAAGAATCTATTTTTAGTAACAAGATTTTGTGTTTCTTTGTCCTGGCCCACAAATACCTCAAACTTTTCATTAGGAAAAAATGTTTCTGTTACGAGAGCTGTAAACATTTAGGTCCACAGTAAGTTTTTCAGTTAATTAAATGTAGAAATCGCCTTGGGAGTTCAGATTAGAAGTATTCTGAAATGTAGATTATCTGGTGGAAATCAGTGCTGACTAACATAGGGTTGGTTTTAGCAGAACAAACCAGCTTGGAAGCAGTACTGTAGAAGAACCTACAGAAAAAGAATAGGCAGCATTTTGATGAAGAGCACATTCTTCCAGTGCAGAAACATTGTCTCAGCTGTTTGTCTAAGAGTTTCCAAATGTTTGATAGTACAGACTTGTTTTTTTGCATTTTGTTTCTGAGACCTGATTTCATCTGAAGTCTAAAGATGGTACTTCACTTTGATAATGGCAGTTGCCATGCTGATAGCTGTCTTTAGGAATGTGGCAACAACTTGAAATAATTGGAGAATGCAGTGTATGAGCAGAAATGAGAAACACAGTTGCTGAGATGGGTGTAGGAATTCAGTTAATCATCTGGGCTGTAATTTTTTCTTCTTTTTTTTTTTTTTTTTTTTTTTTTTTTCCAGGGGACAAACTTTTCTCTAGAAAGATCTGCAGGGTAACATGGTTACAAGATAAGAAAAAAATAAACAACAAATTTTAAAAGTGCATCTGTTCCATTAATGCTGTAGGTCATAAGCTATCAAGACTTTACACTGTTTGGAGTATAGTTTCTCTGCCTGTGGGCAGCAGCACACACAGTTAAGGTGCACCAAATAACTTTTCACACACCCTTCTGAAATCATACCATTGTATTTTGGGACAAAATAAGAGGCAGGACTGTGGAATTTCCTGGCATTTGTTGAAGTGCTAGGACTACAGTATATTTTTAAGTCCTTCCTCTCTTCTTTGTTGTTTTTGCTCAGTCCCCTCTTTGACACTTTTAAGTATTGCTACCTGTGTCTCTCTTCAAAGGGTGAGATGGCAAAGCTTCCTCATCTATTAGACTGTGGTCTTCAAATTCCTTTGTGCTAAAGAGAACTCATGTGGGTAAAGGCTGGCTTAAAAAGCTTTACCAGTAAGTGTTGCCCTCCAAAGAATGGCTGTGCATATCAGCTGTTAGCCCTCAGTTTTGCTAGGGAGGAGAACTAATTTTCTTTCCTGTGGAATTGTAAAATTTTGTTACTTCCTGACCCTAAAATAATGTTCCCAGTTGCTTTAACCTTGTTAGCAAGTTGAGACTTGCTGAAGAAGCATTTGCTTCTTCAACTCCTCAACCTGTCAGGTTTTCAGATTATCCTTGCTTGTGGTCTGCTGGTAGAGAGTAGGTGGAAATAATAAAGCCCCTCTGCTTATCTGGGGTCAGCACTCACTGAAGGGGAGGGCTTATCTTGCCTCCCCACGTGTCCTAGAGGAAACCAGGCTGAAGCAGTTCATCCCAGCTCTTATCAACAGGAAAACCCAGAATTTTACTTAAATGGGGTGATTGGAGAAAACAAAAAAAGTCACCAGATAATTGGGACTGGTATCAAGTGGGTGAAGCTATATTTCTGCTCTGCTGAGGTATGGGAGAGACCCAGCTGCTTTCCCACTGCAAATACAGAGGTCCTGGAGCAGTGGAAACTACTCAGGCCAAACCAGCAGTTTGATCCTATGTAGAGGAGGTCAGAGGGTGTAATTCTCCACACTTACTTTTATTTATTTATCTAAATGTCATTCTGTAGAAGTCTGCATCACAGGTTTCAGCTCAGTGTAGACAGTGAGGTTCCAGATTGTCTTTACACAGTCTCTATGTGTGAGCAAAGGTATCGTGGTGAGATCTATGCAGGAGCTGGTTTAATCTTTGTCTTTATTAAGTTTCCTCATGCTGCAATACCTTGACAGCAGCTGTGGTGATATATTTCAGAGCAGTGGCCTGAAGAGAGTCCAGAGAGTTTAAGAGAAGAGGAAGGTACTTGAGAGAGGAATGTCCTCATACAGTGACCTTTTTACCTGTAAGGCCCCAAAATAATAATGCATTTAGGTGCTCAAGAAGATGCCAAATCAATGTATGTATAAGCTTGTCTGAAGATTAGGTGCTAGGACTGGCATCTATGAAACCACAGCTAAAGGGAGTGTGTGGAGTAGAAACTACTGATTTTTGACTGATGCATTTTTTTCTCCATGCTCTTGCAGAAACTTTCATTAAAGGATTGGAATAGGAAGGGTAAAAGAGGAGTAAAGCATGGCAACCAGAAGAGCTTGAGTACAAAATAATGCATTGCTGCTTCATGATGATCACATGACGTGTAAGATTTTGAGGGTCTTGGATTTATGTAATTCTGAAGTTCTGCTATTGTGTATGGCAGTATATTTTGCCTGTTTATATAGTAATTTAAAGGTGTCTAATTTTCCTTGTCTCAGAAAGTGGTTCCTGAAAGATGTTTTGAAATTTCTGCTCTTTGCAATTGAATAATGTGGTCCTTAGCTATGAAGATGACCCTAATTCACTTACCAAACCCTCCCTGCTATGAAAATTGATTTGTTGTGCATGTACTTCTTGGCAAGCAGCTAGCCTAAGAAAAGTTGAGCTAATGTTACTTGTAATAACTGACTTTTGCCCCAAAATGTCCAAATATATATTTTTAACTTTTAAAGTTCTTAGTATAAGCAGATACAATTTCAATTTAAAAATTGAGGAAGTCAACTGGATACTAATCTAGTTCTTCCTAGAGTTTTAACTGTTCACTTGCAAAACCAAACACCCTGATCTCCTTAGCTGTTGTCTTTCTGTCACATGTCCTGATAGTGATGCATAAAATAATTTTAGCACATCACTACATTTCAGAAAGATAAAAGTAAAGGAAAAACTTGATGTTTGACAAACAGGCACGTTGCTGAAATGCTCATCCCTATTGCATTAAAGGAATTGCTGTCACAGATCGTTAAACACAAAGGGATTAGGTATACAGCAGGATTTTGTGCCTTGTTTTGTTAGTAACCATGGTGCTGTGCTGTCAAACCTTGTACCAGGGCTTACTAGACATTTTTTCAGGGATTGCTGTTTTGTTTTTTCTTCAGTCAGACTTCATACATCTGCAAGATACAGAGAAGTACAACTTCATTTTGCCTCATTCTCATGAATAATAAACTGTCCAAGTGCTACTGGAAGTACCAATAGGTTTTGCCCATTTCCAGAGCAGTATGATTGCATGCAGAAAGCTGTAATGTTATAACCAATCAGATTTAAGTTACTGGAATACTCCTCATTTGCAGCAGTTCTGGAGGCATGGAAGGTGTTTCTGGCTTGGATTTCCTGCGTGCCAGGACTTCCTTTCTCCAGCTGTCATTCTTAAAGAAGCCACCTCCTCTTTGCTGTGGATTGAATTCTCTGTCACCAGCTCTTCCACCATTCTTTGTCTCCAGTTTAAATTTTTATTCTTCCCCTTGCAGAGAGAAGTATGCCTGAACTAAGCCTTAGTCCTCCTTTTTTTTAGCTCTAGCTCACTCAGTCCAAGGCTATTGCCCTTTAAGTTAGTTTTATCCTTTGTGGTGGAACTTTGATACAATTCTTATGTTACCACGATCAGCCATTAACTTCTGCCTGGAGAGGCATTAACTCAGACTTATAATGTATTACACAGCTGACATTAAATGTGTTCCCCATGTAAGGAGGAAAAAGTTTTCAACTCCTCCAATGCATTAAAAATCTCTAGCTAGGAATTCCTGACTCTTTGGCTGGGATATTGAAGGAGCATTCAGAAATTATTTGGATTGTTTGCTTGCACAGAAAAAGGTTGTTTGATGGGTTTCCATTGGAAGCAACTGCTTTTTTATAAGTTTTATTTCAAGCCTTTTTCTTCAATCTTTTCTTCCATTTCTTCCCATCAGTACTTGCAGGATGTCTGTGCTCCATTTCTTACAAGTAATGACATCTGAAAAAAGACCACTTCTTTTTCCATGTGCAAACTCTTTTCATCACTGATTGAGTGCCTTGCTCTGTAGGATCACTCTCATAGGCTCTCCTGTTCAAAGAATTGGAAGAGTTTTTGGATTCTATTGCATTTAATACTTCTCATATCCGGCATGAGAACAGAGGGGAAAGCCTAGAGTGGAAACAGGGAAATAGGTTTGATTAGACCTGCTGTGTTGTAAGTAATTAAATATATAAATCAGTAGCTGTAGTAGGGGATTATGCTGGTTTTCAGTTACACGTGGTAAAACTAAATGGGAACCTGTTACCATTTAAAGAATGGTAACAGGCAGGAGGGTCTTGTTCAAGGTCGTTCCCTTCTTCCCTTATATTGAACTCAATTACTAGGAGATTTAAAATAACCCAACTTCTGACATATGAAAGCCTCTATTCATAGATTCTGTTTTCCCCCTTCTTGCTTCTCTTCGGTGTGTATTTTATACACAGCATTTGGGCCTATAAGTTGAGCTGGTTTGGGTAGGTTCAAATTTGGAACGTGGTATTTTGAGGCTAAGCCTCAAGCCACAAAACCAGCTGAGCTGATTGCATGATGCCTACAGCTTCCTGGCCTGTGATGCAGCCTTGACCTCCCATTGTTTGCAGGCTTCCAGATGTGGAGTGCTGTATACACGACCCACGCTGCTGCATTCTTAGGATCTCAGTAATGTATGGACAGCATTCAGTAAGAAAAGTGGATTATTAACAGAATTAAGATGTGAGAATCTTTACTGGATGTGTCCTCTTCAGAGTTTCTGATCAAGCTGCACAGGGCAAACTGCTGTGTTGCAAGTTAGGTATCCTAGCATCTGCACAGTTATATGGTGTAGCATTCTTCTTGTTTTACAAAAAATGCTTGGGGCAGTGAAATAGAAATATTAACATGCAAGAACTTTTCTAGCCCTGGCTCGTTGGCAGACTGTGTGGGCTAAGCAAGAGAAGTCCTAGGTTCTTGGAGGACACCAGTCAAAAAGCAGCTTCGTATTCTGGTTAGAGAGAAGCAATGGGGAGAAGCAAGCCTGTCCTACCTAGAGGGCAGATTAGAGAGAAAATGCTGTTATTGGAGAGACAGCTTAATTCTGGACTGTTTATATATGCCTGAAAGGTGAGTGCGTTTGAATAAGAAATTGTATATCCAGAGGAAAGCTTATTTTGCAATATGGACATTTTTAGTTTTTGCTGAGAGGTAGGTTTAAACACCTGTCTTTTGAACACACAGGTTTTCTCAGTGCCTGCTAGTGCAAATCCTTCCACATTCCTTGGTTATAAGTATAACCTGATTGCCTGTGTTCCAATGTGCCAGTGGTGTCTGCTGGTTTCTTAGATGCACCTCATGAGAAATTGGACTGATCAATAGTGTCCTTGTGAGACTAGTTCATGGGATACTGAGACATGTGATTCCCTGGTACATGCTGGTTCCACTTGTGCCATTTGTCTGCCCTGGATTGGAGGAGGAGGAGGGCTTAAGCTCCTGTATTTAGGGGTGCTCTGGGGTTAAGCACCATTTGGTACACTGTAGAGTAGCTGTAGAGTTAATACTGTCATCTGACAAGACCCTCTGTTGCAGTGACTGCTTTTCCCTGATTCTTGAAGGGGCTTCATCCTCAGTGAATCCATGCTGGGTTGTTATGCCTCTGTTACCTAGTGTCTCTCTCATCCCCTGACACCTTCTGCTGGGAGAAGTGCCAGCCTCACATAAAGAGCCCCCTCTGAGAGTGGCTGATAGCCAGTAATCCCGTTAGGAAAGTCTGTGCACTGTGAGACTGCTGTGCTGCAGATCCTGTTGTTACTAAATTTTGCCTTTCACTCTTGGCTTTTTGCCAGGTCCCACAGGGAATTTGGTTTCCAAGGAGCAGTAACAGAAAAGGAATAGTGGCTGCTCTTCACTAGGGACCTTTCAGTCAGTGTTCATCCTTCCCTGTAGGAGGGAGGCAGCCGTGGAAAGGGGTTCACATGTTCGGCTCAAGTCCTTATATCCAAGACAAAACAGCAGCAGAAATACTTTGTGATAACTTTGTTGAAATAGTCCCTTGTGTGAGTACTTCACGTCCTGAGACTCACACTGTCTTTGCTCCTGTGACCCTTTGTGCCTCTTTAAGGCAGAACAGCTGGTGTGCATGACCTGAGGTTTGGTTTAAGATTAAATTTCCCTGCTTTGGAAGAGGAGCCTGGCAGTTGTAAGGTCCTGTACTGACTAGAAGAGAATAGGGGTAGTGACTTAAGGATGAGCATCCAAGTCCTTTGATTAACATCCAGTTTGTGATGCCATGTTTTGGCAAAGGTCAGCTGTACTTTTTTTTGCCCCTTCCTATTCTGCTTTAATTTGTCAACATCAGATGCCAATCATAAGCAGAAGAGAAACTGGACCTAATCTTGCAATAGAGTTAGAGCATGGCTCCTTATGCTGCTGTGGCAGAGGGGCATACTAATCAAAGGCAAGAAACATAAAACAGGATTGAGTTATTGAATCTTTGAGAGGTAGCTGGTGGTCACAAGTTTACACTGGCTTCACCTAGGAAGTTATCACCTGGCTCACTGAATTTAGCCCTGAGCTTCACGGAAGCTTTGAGGTAAGATTCATTAACACAGATGGCTAAGTGTCTCTTGGCTGTTAAGGAGTAATACACAAAAGGAATGTGTTAAGCCTTGTTGGTTTCTCTTCTGTCATTCACATCTGTTAAAAAAAACCCCATAAACAAAAATTAGCCTATTCCATCATTTTTCATCTCTACTAGGCTGCTGCTAAATCACAGCTTGCCCTTTATAAAATTATCAGTTGGTACTAAGCTCCAGCCCATTTTTATTTTAGGATAGAAGAGGCATGTTTCACTTCCTGTAGCTCCTTCTGTGTCTAGCCACTTGTGGTCCAGAAGCCCTTAAAATTGTTTTGATTATTAAGAGAATAAAGTGTCTGAGGATATTTGTCACCTCTTTTGGGGGAACTGTGTCTCTTCCATTCTTAATGTCATTCTCTGTGACATCTCTAACACCAGCCATTTAGTTACACTTTCATTGTTTATAGTCTAAATTTTTTGATTGAAAGCTTTTTGGTCAAGGATCTAGGCTAAAATTTGTTTGAGTAGCTTGGGTCTAAGTTGTGTTTTCATGAATTATTTTAACTTATGAGGTATCAGTGGGGTCACAAAAATTTAGCCTCATGTTCTGTACTCCTATTTTAAATGGCCTTCCCAAGATAACTTTCTTCTTTTCCATATTCCGTATGGGGACTGGGGTTTTTTTGTTTGTTTTGGTTTTGGGGGGTTTTTTAGGACAAGAAATGACTATTTGGGACAGAAAAGGAGCCTCTTGAATGTTGTAGTTGTTTTACGACAGTGATATTCTGAACAGGATTTCCATTGCCACATGGAGCTTTTGTAGTAAAATAGGTACCCACAGTACTGGGTGGGTGCAATTTAGGAACAATATGGAATCTGTACTGTGGCATGCAGCACTCTGGGGAAAAAACAAATCCCAAGTTAATGCTTGGTGTTTTTTTATCTACCTTCCATTCTGGCCAAACCCTGCTCTTGGGGCAGAAACCAACTTTCCACTGTATGGGAGTGGATGCTCTGCTTGGCACACTGGATAGCTAGTCCCACATAGCAGCTTGTGAGTAGTACTTCTTTTTGCTGTAGTAATATTGACAAGAATTCTGTCTTGTCTCACTAATTTTTCAGCTACGTCAAACCTATCAAAATGTGTGAGTCTGTCAGACAGTGTAGTTGTTGTTTAAAATGCTGCTGAAAATTAAAGTGAAGCATTAATCCAGGAAATGTAGTGGCATGCAGAGGTTTTGCAGAAAACAGTTACTGTGCTGTTGAACAGTATCTGCTCTGTGCAGCTTGCGGTCTGAGAAGTCAGAACTTCTATTTCAGGGCTGTGTCAAATTGCTTGAAGCTTTTTGGGGCTGGACTAAGCATCAACACAACACATCTTCCAAGTTTCTGTAAAAGTCCTAGGAAAGCAGTATCTAAATATAGTGCTGATGTACAAGTGTTCCTTTATTTTCCCCTGTTGTGTTTTACTTGCTTCTGGTTGTACATTTATTCCATTTAAATAGGGTTAGGTTTTTCTCTGAACTGTTCACTCAGAATGTTTGACTGCCTACAAACTTGATAAGAAAGACAAGAGAATAAAATGAATAAATACATCCCTATAAAAGGAATAAAAGATACGAGGCAGCTCAGCTTTAGAGCAGCCAGCATGCCTCAGCTGTGCTATGTGGAGGACAGCAGCCATCCTACTGGGTGTGTGCTCTGATACTGCCACAACAATTAGCTGTACGTGCAGTTTACTCAATTCAGAGTAAGGGTCTGTGCCTGGCTAAGCTTTTTCCCATCCAGAATGGTCCAGCCAAGTCACAAACCATGACCTGGATCCTCTCCCTCTGATGGGGGTAGCATAATTGTGAGGATTTCTTCTGTTGTCAAGTGATGGATCCACTTCCAGTAAGCAGTTTATGCCAACTAAGATTTTTGTCTGCTTCCAGACATGCCTCTGGGCTATATAAGGAGTTTAGGTTAAGATCATTCCTAAATCAGTTGTTGAGGTGTAGGTGGGGTAAAACAATCTCCCATTGCAATTCAGACTGAGGTGAATTTGTATTTCCTCACCTCTGTTAACTTTAACTATACGAGGCCAAAGATTCATGTAGGTCTGTATTCTTTGTCAGGTGCCTGATCAAGATGCTGAGACTGTATGTGTCCTTCTAATGCATTTGAGCATGAAGTTCTGTTATTTTTTGCCCCACATAAAGGACTTTTGGAAGCTCTGTGGCTTGAAGAGTTGGGATTTTGTCTCAAAAATTTGAGGTTTTTCTCATTAGAGCTGTAGGTGGTCCTCCATAAAGCTTCTCTTAGTGGTTCTTGGATTTGTAGAGTCTATCCTGTCAAACTACAGGTTTCAGTGTCAGTTCATGCAGAACACGGAATACTCAGGGTTTCCATAGCCACTGTTCAGATGCCAGTCACAGGCATTCAGGCCTGCTTATGCTTTGACAGAGCACAAGATGCTTTTAAGCCAAGGAGTTTGAGTGTTTTGGTGAGCAGCTCACCCTGACACAGTGTGAGATGGTTCTGATGACCACCTGTCTGCTGGGAGCTGCCTGGGACTTTTCAGCAACAGTTGATGTGATGGTACTGTTGGGAGTTGATAGTTCATGCAAGGTAGTCCCTGTTCCAGTTACTCCCCCTTACTTCCCTATTTAGTTCTTTGTTCTCTGGCAAAATTGTTTCTTGTAAAGGGGGGAGGGAGGAGATCCCGGGCTATTATCTGCTAAGTAGGTCATAATTCTGGTAACTAATTGATTTATTTTTTTCAGACTTGAAATCAGAAGCAGGACTTAAGTGCCAGTGTCAGGCCACTGTGATTATCACTCCTGGTATTTCAGTGCTTCATCTTGAGCAATGATTGTCTGGCTTTTTTGGGTGGGGATTGCCACTGGAAATGAAAGGAGAAAGTAACTCTAAAACCACATTGAGAAAGTGTTTCTTTTGCTTCTATATATTTGTTACCGTTTTCTTTCTTTGAACTAGTTCATTTGGGGTAAACTGCTTCTCTAGCTCTGCTTCTGGCTTGTGTTATGCTCTGGAATAGCTGCTCAGAATTTTTTTTTATTTTTCAACCAGCAATGGATTTTGGAAATTAATGTGTTAAAAGCAGCAAGCAGCAGCAGCAGCTGTGTCTGCTTTGTATGTGAGTGCCCATTCTGTACTGGTTAATCTTTTAAAATCTTGTCCTTCTGGGCAGACTGCTCAGTAGGTGTCTGGTGTGGATTCCTTGGGTTCAGCCTGGGTTATGGAACAAGCCAAATCCTGTTCCCAGATAGCTGGGGCAACTGATCAGTCTTCTACTGTAAGGGATAGGTGTGTGTGTGTGTATGTACCCACACTTGGTATATATATTTTGTGTTTCTTGACATTTTGTGTCCAGAGTGTTTCCCTAACAAGCTTACTTCACCCTTCGGGGAAGGGAAGGTCTTGTGCTTGAAAGAGGTGAGACCTGTTATTTATTCAGTGACTTGCCTGGGAATTTGTCCTCACTACTTAGCTTTGTCCTGAGCTCCATGATCTGCAGTACAGCAGTAGTGCAAAGGTTTCTGTAGGGCTTGCAGCAGAGAAAGCTGTTACACAGCTAAGTTCTCCCTCCTGCTTTGCCCTCTTCTGCAACAGCTGATCTGAATTACAGCTTCAGAATACCCTTGAAGAAGTGTCTGTGCAGGCAGCCAGGCTCTGATCCTGCCTGCTTCTGTGTGCCTCTGCATATCCACAGCTCTCCTTGCAGTATTATGGAGCTACAAGAACTCAGTTCTTGGCCTTGATGCCAAGGTCCTGTATGAAACTACTTTGTGACCTGCTGAGCACAAGGAACTCCAACAGTTTGCTTTGAGAGGTACTGCCTGTACAGGAGCTCTGCTTTGTTTGGGTACAGAACACTGTTGGGGACTCCATAAAGTACATAGGTTGTTGTATCTTACTTGGGACTTGCGTGGTCCTGTTTTCCTCTGGATAAAATTCATTGGCATTTTAGTGCTTCCCCTTGGCATGGCTTCAAAATCCCTTGTTGGCCCATTGATGGTGTGGAATAGCAGGCCTTAGTGAAATGGTAGTGTAACACACAGTGTTACCAGAATAAGCTCCCCCTTATGCCATATTTTAATAAAATCTGAAGAGCAGTGAATCAGTACTGAAGTGTAAAACAGCATTGTTGGTATGTTTGATGGAGTACAGCAGGAGATCAGAGTGAGGTTTTTCCTCTCATCTGCTCATCAGTTTCTTTGAGAACTCTGACTGCCACCACTATTCAACCTTGTTCTTGAATCATATTTTTCTAAACTTAATTGAAATAATTAGAGGGAGCCTTCCACTTCTAAAAGCAGATTCTGCAAAAGAGGTGCTCAGTTTGGGAAGGAAGGTGGTGTGGTATGTCAGGTACGAAATTACTAGCCCAGAGCAAATCTTTACATGTGACCCAACTGCTTGCATCTTCTGTACCTTGCCATGGTTATGAATGATTATGAATGACACAAAACTTGTTTTTCTTCTCCAGCCAGATGACAGGAAGGCACTGAGCTTGGGCAGCAGATGTGTTCAGAAAAGGTTGTTAGTGGTGTAGGCAGAGCCATCTGCCTAGCAAGGCACTGAGCATCAGTTGCTTGTTCTAGGCCAGGATGGTAAATCAATAGCTTATTTTTTAGTGTAATAAGATGTCAGTGGCTAGATTTACAGTGTAAACAGGAAAGTGTGGCTAGCTTTATTGGCTTCTCATTGCCCTAGCAGCACTACTGAGAGAACAAAACAGTATGAAAAAAAAAAAAGGCCAAAGCAATGCATCCTGAAAGAGGCTGAAGATCTAGAAACAGAACAGTAGTCTTATCAGGCATATTTACTGGTTTTTTTGACTATTATACCCCCTGCTGCCTGGGGCTGGTCCTCCCTTCCCTTCTCACAGAACTCTCAGCTCAGTTCAACTCCTGTTTGAACAGGCCCTTTCCTGTCTGCATGGCAGGACTTTTAGTCTGCTCTGGTTAAACACAGGAAATGGAATATATACATTGTGGGGATTTTGTTAACAGATCATGCTGTGGCAAATGGTTAATTTTGTTTCTATCACTTTTCTAATCTCTTTTACTTCTCTGGAGATTCCTGTTGCCAAACAGTGTTTGAAGCAGCTGCACAACTCTGAGGCAATTGTGAAGAACAAAATAGTAAGTAGTATGCTGATCATGGCTGGAATTTTCATCTGTTCACCTGACAAATGTTATAGCCACATGAGGTATGAGAGGAGCAGCCCCCACACTGTAGTTAGTACATGCAGTTTCCTCTTAGGATTTGTTTCTAGATTTCTTTTTAGAAATGAAACCAAGGCTCTAGTTTGAGCACAGCAGTAGTGCTGACCTGAACAGTCTCATTTGCTCAGTCCCACCTCTGTGCTCAGCTATGCTGATGCATTGTGTGGAGATGATCAGTGAAATGGAATAGGGAACTGCTCTGGCTTATAAAATAACACTCCTGACAGTTATTTTTAGCTTGGCCAGCTCTTGCTGAGGTTTGCTGTACTCCCTGCAAACAAGTCTGTTACAGGACAGTGAGGGAGAAGGGACAAAAACCTCCAAGGAGCCTGGACACTGCGAGTCCTAAAAATTTAGCTCTCTTAATTCAGCCCTGGCTTTTGTTGGCAAATAGTCTGACTTCTAGGTTCTTCTCCTTACAGCTGTGTATGGTTCATTGTTTACTTGCTTTGTTTATTTTTATGAAAACACTTTCTCTATTTCTGTCAGTTTGCACCTCTTGTCAGTGCGTGGTGCCTTTGGTGCAAAGCCACATGAATGTATCTGCCTATCCATGTATTTTTATACTTGAAAAAACCCCTTTAATTCTGAACTCTTGGGCCTGAAATTTACTTTCTGCCTATAATACTTGCAGTGATTGAGAACAGTTAAATTTGGTGCATACTCCTGAATAAGGAGTGGAAAAGAAAACTGGAAAGATCTTCCAGTTTCCTCTGGGATTTATTTTGCCAAGAACATCCAGTGACCTGACTGCCAATATGAACTGAACATAGAAACCTTTCCAGCCTGCTTGGGAAAACAGAACAGGAGAGGGATCTAAAGACACAGTCCTTGGATGGAAACAGATTCACTCTCCCAGGCTGGAATCTGAGAGGTATTCATCCATGTTATGGGGTGTTACATTGTGCCATATGGCTTAGTGGTAAACATGTGGGAGAAAGGGTAAAAAAAAACCAAAAACTTTCACTGTTTTGGGCCTCAGCCAGCCATGTGAGTGTTCTCACACTCTTCCTTGAATGGATGGATGGTACCTGTGTAATTCAGCCTGACCAGCATTTCTCTGTCTTTACCTTTTGGCAGTGTATTTGCAGCCAGTTGTGGCCAGAACATACCTCACTCATATGTGTGTGTTTACTCACTGATGCTTTGGGCTGTCAGTGATGTGGTTTAAATCTTTTTAGTGTCATGGAGAGCACATAGGAGGCAGCAGGACATAGGCATCATCAGCCATCACAGAGCAATGATCAAGTCTTGCTTTCAGCAGTAACTACAGGTAACTTTCTTTCATAATGTTAGTTACAGCATGCTTCTAGTGTATCCTAAAATTTACAAATGGCTGTGGAGACAACTTGTATTTGAAAGGCCACATCTTCTAAATGTGTAATTTGTTTTCCTCCTCATGACAATTACTACCAGTTTGGCTCCTCCATCTAGTTCATGGTGTGCAGGGATCATGCTTCCCTGCCAGTATTTCAGTTTGATTGGAGCTGATACAATTGTCAGATGTCTTGGAGAGATGGGAGTTTACACCTCTGCTACTCTTCCCTTGCTGACCTCTGTGGGTGGCATGCAGGTGTCAAAGCCTGGCTGAATGTAATGTGTGGATGACAGCTCCTACACTCCTTCCCATGTAGCACTCCATGGCTGCTAAGCTGGAATTGTGTGATGCAAAGATGAGGAGCAGGGAAGTTGTGCTGGCTGGCAGAAGGGAAGTCTTTAGAATTTGCATGCTGCAGTGCCATCTTCTATGGTAAAAGATGGGCTCTTCTGAGTGATCTGGTTAACTTTGTGAATTATTCTCTCTCAGTAGCCTTGGTGAGCAGTACTTTCTCTCAGTAGCCTGTGTGAGGATGCCTTGAGCTTCGCTGAGGTGGACAGTGGTCTCTGTAGTCCAGCTCTTTCACTTCACAGCTAGATTATGGAACTTCACCCTGGATGGGTGTTAACTGTGTGAGTGTTAAATGGCCAGAAAAATGCCAGTCAGTGCAAAATGCAACAGCATGTCTCAGTAACAGACTGCTACAGACAGATCAGACCTGTTCTCTAGTCTCTTCAGGAATTCTTCATGGAATATAGGGGCAGATTAAAGAACTGATCTTCTTTTTTAGGTGTGTAATGATCTGGGCTTGACACACCTAAAAGATTAAAAGTGGACTTCAATTAATTCACCTCCTAAAGACTTAAGGGTGCTGTCTGCCACTGGGATGAAGCTCATCTATGGTAGACACAGAAGTTTCTTGGAGACTGGTTAACATCTAAGGCCTGAGATTCCCCAGGGGAGGGAGGGTGGGAAGAACCACCAGCTGTCTTGCTGCTTCAACATGCAAGGTACATTGCTTTCTCCTTCTCCCATCTCAAAAATAAGATGTAGTTCTCAGTCTCTACATGCATGCATACATATGCACACACAAAATCAAACCCTTACCCTTAAAGTGAAATGTTGGGTAAAATTTGCATGTGACAGATAGATACTCTCTGCAGTGATCTAATGTACTGCAGAGAGGTGACCTGCTACAAGGGAGAGGGAAGGATGCAAATCTGAAATGGGTATGTTGATTTCAAGAAAATCAAGTTTTGGATTCACAGATCTCTTCTTGCTGTGTAAGCTGTGGTTGTCATTTCAGTGTCCAGTTATGTGTTTAGAAACCTCCCTTCAGAGACCTGATCCAGCTTAGAAGGGAAGTGTTGAAGCTGGCTGATTGATTTATCTGGGGTTTCAGAGCTAGGGACATAAGAGGGGAAAGGTCCATGCAGTGCTGTATTGCTTGGTGGGAGAAACCTTAAACCCCTATTGCTGCCAGGACAATGCATTGTCAAACTATGGCCTCACACATGCCCTGACGTGGAAACACACAGTCAGAGGTTGCAAACTTCATTAACTCTCTTCTGCTCTGCAGCTGTGGGAATGTTTTTGGAGTGAGTATAGACATTCCAGACTTCTGCTGGTCTTGGTACCATTTGAAGCCACAGTGATGTGGGGCTTTGGCATGAGGTGCAATTCCCCCCTGAGGCTTCTAGTTTATTTACTTAGGCAGGCAGGTCTGAGCTGCTGTGGCTTCACTGTTCTTGTAGCAGGATTAACGGGAGCACAGCTCGCTTGGAAGCTTCTCTGCATGCTGATGCTGTTAAGCTTCTCATATTGTGAAGCTGTGAAAGTATGACGTGTGCATTTGAACCATTGTGTGGTCCTGGATGAGATATGACTAATCTTTCTTTTTACTTAAGTTAATTTTGTTTCCCTATCCTGCTTTCAAGTTAGATCTATGATTTGATTTCATATTTCCAAAGAATGAATGTAGGATCAAGCAGGAAGGGTGTAGGCAATAGGACAAGGGAACAGTTTCTGTGCTGTCTCTGAGTGACAGTGAATTTGTGACTAATGGTGAATTTGTTGGTCTTCCTAACTAAGTGAGGGAGAGAGGAGCTGTTTAGAAGAGAAACAGGAAAATAAAGGAATGGAACATTGAGAAGAAAATACAAAGGAGGGGGGGGATGGAAGAGTAACTGAGGAGGGAGATGGTGGCACAGGCTCCTAAAAACTGGAGCAAAGCAAGGCCAGGGATGCCATTGCTGTTAGAACCAAAGGTGAAAGTAGGTGCTTGAGTTTTTCAGCAGAATGTGTAACTTGGTGGAAAGAAGCCTCCTGGTGAGGCAAAAAAAGCAGGATGCACATGGAGTAGTGTCCTCAGTATCTCTCTCACGTGCTCTCAGTACAGCGTGTTTGAGCCCCCCATCCTCTTATGCCTACCTTTTGTCCTTAGTTGTCCCTTGTCAGCAATTGTCTGTTGTCCCTGTGTTTCATCTTTCTCTGGCTTTGGTGGCTCAGTGATTGCTATCTTACTGGCTGACTGTAAAAGAACTCTTAAGACCATAAGAGAACTCTTAAAGCTCACCCTACCTGAGATGCTGGCTATAAAACAACTCTTCTTGCTTAGGCCCAGCTGCTCTCTCCACTTGCCATCTACAATAGCAGCCCCCAGAGCAGCTGGAAGTGACTGAGCAGGTGAGCTCTTGGCTCTCAATTGCTTTGTTCTACTGTTTTTGCTCTCAGGTAGCGCTTGAACAGCCTCTGCAGGATTGTGCTGGGCTTAGGAGATCTGAATAACCAAGTTTCCCTAGCAACAGGGGTCTCTTTAATCACAGAGATCCAAGTCTACCTATGTTATTAGTGTTGCCTTGCACAGTGTGTCTGACGACAGTAATACTTTGCTTCTGTTGGAAAAAATGGTAGAATAAAAGCAAAAAAGGTCCTTCTGTCTCAGAGATAATTAAAATCTCTATAGGTGGATTTTAGTTCTATATGCAGCAATTATAGAAAGGAGAGGGATTCTAACTGCTTCTAAGCTTTTTAATGTGTGAAGGAACCCTGAAGGATACAGACCCAAAGTTTTCAATTCTGTGTGGAGCTTTCTATGTACAGATCTCATGGAAGTCTGTGACACTGATAGATTCATTCCTTCTTGAGAGGTATTATTTTCCTTTTTATGGATAGGGAGAAAAAGTGATTCAAAGGTAGACTGAATCTTGTTGCAAAGCTAGAAATAAGTATCTTCTGAGCCCAAGTCCTCCAGCTGCCCTTCAGTTTCAGATAAAATTTTCCCTATGCAGTAGGAGACAGAACATGTTATGGAAAGTGGAAGTGTAAAACCCACTTTCTAGCAGGAGATGAGGAAAATGAAAATACTGTGATTCACTGCAAGCCTTTCTGCAAATATATTTGAGTCTGCATTCACTCCCCCATTAACAGAAATGAAGCAAGCTAGAGATTTTGAAAGTGAGCATTGGGACTGAAAGAAATATTCCTTCCTTAATTTCTGCACAGCAACATGGTGTTCTGCATGTGTGCTGGGAAAACTGGTTTGGATAACAGTAGTTTAAAGACAGTTTTAAAGAAAAAAAGCTGTTGCTGGATCAAAGGCACGAAGCCTACATAAGCACTTGGTACTCATGTTCCTCCTTTGGGTAATGCCAGTGTGAAATTGTCTGTAATATCTTGCAGGCTGCTTTGGCTAGAAAGTTGCACAAGAGACAGCTGAATGAAAACCAGATATCTCTACTCCTTCACTGAAGTTATATACTATTAGTGTTTTTTGTTTGATTGTTTTTGTATGGCATAAATAGTGCAGATACCCATCCTTCTTACCATTTGTAATTCTGGTTTCTGGAGTCATAACAGTCCCTTGACCCTCCAGCTAGACAGAAGACCATCCATCTTGTGTGTGAGGAGGGTATCTTTACTCTTAGTGTTTCCTTGCCTGTTTGGCTAGTGCAAGGTAGGGACCATACTGTCTTCTCTTCCACATCCTTTCAGCCAAACAGATTTGAAAAATTCCAGCATCGGGGGTTTTTTGGCTTAGAACTATAAAAATGTCTTTTTGTGACTGAATATCCTGACTTCAGCAACTGCCTTTCAAACCTCTTTTTACCAAATCAAAATAACAGGGTGTTATTTTGTTAATCCCTGTCAAAATAACAGGGTGTTCTAAATGGTTGGGGAGCTTTGGCAACCTCTAACATCTAGACAAAATTCCCTTCCAGAGAACATGTGCCACCTGCCCTCCTACCTGCCCCTCCAGCCCCATTCCTGTGGTCTTGCACAATCTAATGGGTCTTTTGAGGAACTCTGAGACCTTGAGCACAAGGTAATACTACAAGTGGGTGGGTGACATAAAACTCATTGAGCTTATTAAAATAATATGGTCCTTCAGCAGCCTCAAGGCCTCATATACAGCTGTTATTTAGCTGGGTGGTATTTGGTAGGAGCTGAGACAGAGGCTCACTTCTACAGTGAGTTTATTGTTGGATTTTCGGTATATTGTTTGTGTAAATTCCCTAGACCAGCTCTCCCTCCTGAAAAAGCCACATGGATCAAGTTTTATTCTGTTCCACACAAAGTTCACATCCTTTACTGGAATGACTCATGCTTGAACTGAGTTTACTGTGAGGGAGTGAAGTGGGCTTTAAAATGTTACTCCCCCGCCCTGCCCCCGTGATGTATAACAGGATTATTAGTATGCTTGGCAGCTTCTGCTTATTATTTTCACAGCACCTGGATACTTGTGAAAATAAGTAAAAATTGGTTCTTCTTGTGTTGAAATGTGAATTTAATGCATAATTTAAAATGTAGAAGACAAAAAAAATTATTCTGGGTTGGTGTTTTTTGTTGGGGTTTTTTTTGTGGCTTTGTCTTCAATAAAGCTTGCCAGCTCCTGTAAAAGTGGCTCTAGCTTATCTCCCTGTGGTTATTTTTCAGTTTTAGAAGAAGAGTGGCATTTTATCATTGGTAACTGAAAGAGGATAAGGAAACTTTTGTGTTGAGTGGCCCATGTGTAGCTATTACCCTTGCACACAGGAGGATTCTGGGCAGTGACAGGTGAAAGTGCTTCACAGGTCCATGTAACTCCTGTGTAAGGTTGTCTCCAGCTTCTCTCAGGCAAAATGTATGTGATGTGATGCCACTGAACAGAAAGCAAATTTTGGTCCTCTGTGTGTATTTTTTTGTGCAGAGAAGTAAGAAACCTTTTAACCTATGTTAGAGGATGCTGCTCAGAGTGGGAGTCCTTAATTCAGATTTCTTCAGAAACAGTCTCTGCACACAGCTAGTGAAGATACCAGAACCAGTTTTACATTTCATCTTTCCCACAGAGATCCCATGCAGTGATGGTTAATTTCACTTTTCATATCAACTATCGGTTTTTGTTTGACATTTTTGGGTTGGTTTTTGGGGGTTGGGGAGGAAGGAGCAGGGTGGTTGTTTATTCATTTGCTTAAGCAGTTATCCTCAAAACTGAGGAGAAGGGGCAGCCAATAGAAGAGGGCCTCTTTCAATTCTATTTTTGGCAGTAGGCTGGTTCACTTGACATGTAAGATCTTTCTTTCCTAGTCCTCTTGTTCCCGAGAGGTCTGGATAGAGTTATGTTTCTCCCCTGAGCTATGTATTATCTATGACTGCTATCTATGACAGGGTCATCATCTTGTTCTACAGAAAAAACAGGGTCTGTTACCCTAACCCACGACCTTCCTAAATCCAGACTGCAAACTTTCATGGAGTCTGCAAAAGGATTTATTTTTATGCTAATGCTTTTGAAGGAGAACTTAAGGGAAGGAGCTGTAAGTAAATGAACACCAATGTTTGATGTTAGAGAGAACTTTACCTTTTAGGACATAGAATGTGTGGTGATAACATGAGTTTAATTAAATGGACACCTCCCCTGGATCTGTGCTTAACTATCATTGACTCTGGGTTTACTGATAACTAATCATAATAGCTGGGAGAGAGGCACTGCCTTGGTTGAACAGCCTGTCTCCTGTCCAGCCAGACTCTGACCAGACAGATTTTTCTCCTGTGTTTTACAGATGCTTCATTCAGTGGCACACCACCTAGCTATGCATATGATGCAGACCGTGCTGAAGAACAGAGGAGACATCATGATATGATGCCCTACATCGATGACTCGCCCTCATCCTCACCTCATCTCAGTTCCAAGAGTCGGGGCAGCCGAGACACCCTGTCCTCAGGGTCTCTGGAATCTACGAAATCAGTGAGTCCTTTCCTGCCCTTCCTTGCCTTTCCTGCCCTTCCTTGCCTTTCCTGGGAGGCCTTGTAGGTTTTCAGGGGGGAAAGACTGCTTTGACAGGGAGCAAAGACAGAGGCACTGCCAGCACTGTAGGACACCACCTGACTTCATATAACAGTGCCTGATTGATTCTGTATATTTAAAGTTAAATTGAGGCTTCTAGATGATACTAAGCCTTAACTTCAGGTATGAGTGTTGTGTATCTGATTTTTAAGCCTAAGTTCTTCACACTTTGTAAATTCTAGTGGAGAGAACTAGTGATTAATTGCTGTTGAGAGGGTCCTAAATACCAAGTATTTTGGAAACGGGACTAACAAAGCATCCTACATTAGGATGCTCATACATTTATGCCTTTGGGTTTTTGTTGCCTTTCATGAGGAAAATAATAAGTTATTTTCATGTGGGTTAGAGATGCTTTGATAAAGCATCTAGAACACTACGTATGTTTCCTTCACCCTCTTAAAATGGAATAAGAGGAATTAAAACTACCAGCTCTGAAGTATGGTGGCTTTGGGTGGGAGATGACTGCTTCTTATAAGGAATTTGACTATTCTTTAGATAACTACCTATGTAATCAATTATGAAAGATAAAAAGTTCAGAAGGGACCACATGGCCTGACCTGCAGTTTGATGCAGACCTGAAGGTTATTTTGCTTTATTTTTGCTTCATGTTCAGTAGCATGGCTATAGCTTGCAACTTAAGTAAAATTTCTTATCTTTTAGTTGTTGTTTTGTTGTTTTGTTTTGGTTTTTTTTATTAAATTATAGTCTTGGTTAGGAGTCTGCTGCTTGCCTTGGTAAATAACTATTAACTCTGCTGTCTTCAAAAATGTCTTAGTTTGAATTAATGTTTGACTTTCAATCTTTATTTCCCTCTATCCTTTTCCATCCTAGAACACTTTAATCCCAAGCTGCTTTTTCCCTGAATATATTTGTCATCTGCAAACTTCTGGTTTCCTCAAGTCATTCATAAAAATGCCTAGTTGCACAAAGACAACTGTCACTTCCTTCCTACTGTATTTCTAAGAAACTGTAGCCAAACAACATTGAACTCCCCCATTGTAAATAACACTGAAATCTGTCATTTAAGTAATTCAGCTTAGGTGTTTACTTTATATTGTCCTGTCCTATTAATTAAAATGTCATTGGAGAGGAGGATGGATATTTTACAGATATGGGTGTACATGTTAAACAACTCCATCACCTTTATCAGTTGTATTTATCTTGCATCAAAACGATTTCAGGAGTCTGAGTTCCACAAAACCATTTCTACTTAGCATTCATTATGTACCTCCTTCTGTCTCTCTTTATTAGTTAGTATTATATGATGTTTCCTTTTTTTTTTTTTCTTCTAGAATGAATGTTGGATTAAGCAGCTTACTTGAGGCAGTGCTCTCGTTCTTTTTTCTCATTTTTAAAAATGAATTGTCAAGTACATATAGTGCTGCTATATGTGAAAGCTTCAGTCTACTAATTGTTAGATGCTTTTTTTTTTCTCTCAAATTTTTGTGATATGTAAGTGACTTTTTAATAAAGAAATTATCATTAGTGGATTCAGGTTTTTCAAGAACATTTTCATCCTGGCTTGAGATTTCCAGGTTATGTTTCTCAGACTGAAGGAAAATGCTGCATGACTCCATATGGCTGAGAGTTATCTTCAAAGAACCAGTTGTCATAGTGCCTGTGAATGAAGGCCTGAAAGACACACTGTCTAACAGTTTAATCTTGTTCTTTATTTGTTTGCATATTGTGTCATAAGCATTTCACAGTAGTTGATTTCAAAGTTACCTTAATAATGCCAGAAGACTGCCTTTTAAAAAATAATTTTTTACATAAATTGCTACTTCCTTCACTCTGACTATAGTAAGAGGTTTTGTGGCTTCCAAAAGAAAGAGGTGTCCTGATACAGATCAGACTACTTCTGAAAATTTTAGCTTATCTTTGTGACCAGAGCCCAGAAATCAGCATCTGACTGTACATAACAATGCAACACACGGAGCATATATATATATATATACACCAGTTTGACAAAATATTAAGATTGTGAAATCATCTTTAAAAGTGAAGAAATTACTGTGGTATCCAGCCTTACATTTTACCTGTAGCCTTGTCTTGAATCTTTATGATAACTTTCAGTTACTCAATAATATCCTATATTTTTTTTCTCTCTGGGCTTCCTGCAAATGTGACCCACTGCATGGTACTCACTGGATTCAATATTTTATCTCTAGAGCTATGTGTACACCTTACTTACAGGACACTGCAAACTCTGCTCTGAGTACAAAGTATTCATTTCCTTTTGGCATGTCCATTAGCTCCAAATACAGTTGGAATGTTATACAGGTCTTAATTATCCTTGCAGTGTTCCTGTGAGATAAGAGGATGGTATGTTTACTAACCATAGGTAATCAAGGCAGACAGATTATAGGAAAAGCATCTGCTAGTTTTGGGTGCTTAATGTGAGATGTGTGATGTTCTGCAAAACAAGGTTCTGACTTCTAATGCAGTTTTCTTCATGCTTAAAGTAAAATTCCTGTAATTTCACTTGCAACCAAGAGATAATAACACTCCAGTCAGGCAAGCAGAAAATGGGAAACATTACAATAATGTTATTTTTAAAAAATTGTTATTTTACAATGTGATCCAAAGTAATTTGCTTAACATCACACAGACGCAGCAGCGGTCTGGGGTGATGTTCATCTGCCTTATCCATGAGACCAGCTTTCCTCTTGGTGATTGAGTGTTTGCTGTCTGGATATTGGGGGCATTTTGCTTTGACTTACTTCATGGGCTTGCTCTGGGCTTTGTGTTTTTCTGCCAAGTGTTTGACTAAGTCCTTCTATCTCCTTCATAGCAGTTATAGCCCTTGATTGGATAGTGCACCAAAGTTACACCTGGTCTACCCAGCCACTGTAGAGAAAGTGCATAGTGACAAAAGCAGTGTCTCTTTTTACGAGTGAGTGAAGGGATACCTCCTGGACTACTTTTGGAGGGGCTTCATGTTGTTCTCTCAGTGAGTAGGGTGACCAATTTCCAGCACTTCATGTTCTGTGTTCCAGGAAGTGAAGGCCACAACTGGCTGCTAGGAGGTTGTGGTATTCTACACCTTGTTTGGGATCTAAATCTTTGTGTTTGGGATCCCATTTACCACTTGCAAGATCTAAGCAGACTAAAAGGTGCTGGCTAGTCTGTCTCCAAACTCTATCACTTCTGTCACTTCTTATATATTAATATTTCACCTGGTATGTGTCCACTGCACAAACATCAGTTGCTCTCCAAGAAGCATGACAAGAGGTGGCACCAAAGGGTGACAACAGGTAGATCATCATTAGTTTTGTCTATGAATCAGAGAGTACATAATTACTATGGATGTTTGTAGTGTAGATCTCAGCATCCACTGACTCATCATTTTTGTGGTGAGGAGACCTTAATGAATGTTTTTATTGAGTAAGCTAGGTCATACCCCCTCTTCTGGCTCTTCCAGAAGTAGTGCTGAGCTGCTGACGTGTGTCCTGGCATAAAGCCAGTGCTTTTGCCAAACTTTGGCTGTTGCTCTGAGGCAAGCCTATGGGAAAAGGGAGAAGGAGGATAAGTAGGTTCCACTAATGCTTAAGTTGTTTATCTAACTTGATAAGTGATTCACCTTTCCTGAACCTTACTTTCTGTAACAGTTGAACTGTTGTGATTGAACCTTCCAAAAGTTCTGGAGACCTGTCTTGGAAAATGTCAGCCCAAATGATTGTTAAGTAAGACAGTGTTGGTGGGTTCAGAAGGTGTTAGACAGTCTTTGTAATAGGTAATGACAGTTCTCTCCCAGAAAGAGGATGTGCCTGTTTTCCCCCTATAGCTAGCTGGAAAAGTGGAGAAGGTACCTGGATAGTTAGAATAGAGGATGAGAGTTTGTTACAGTATTCTTGGGGTCCAGGAAAGTGTTGATACAGCTGGAAAGGTTAGTGACTGTCACCCTTCACCAGAGACGTGTTGCCAAGAGTTTTGGAATGAGCAGCTTGCAGCTTGGAGGCCAAAGATACTGAGAGGGATGAGAAGCTTCAGTCTTTGTAATCCTGTTGCTGGTAGTCATGTGGAGAAGAAATTACAGCTATGGGAAGAGTAGAAATAAGAAATTCTTTTCAGGATCTGCTGGCCAACAAAGCCAACAAAGATGTGTGTGGAGCTGACAGTGTGAGGCTCTGTAGAGGTGGCTACAGGGCAGCCTGTGGAAGTACAGGGCTTGAGGGGTGTCACTTTCCTATATCTGAGAAGATAAGTCCAAAGCTTTTGTAAGTATCACACCCAGAGAGGCAGGAGTGCTGAGCCATTGTTACCTTTTGTTCTGTTTGGAGGGGAAGTTGAATGGTAAATAGAAATTTCACAGGAGAATTTTTCATCTTCTCTTTTCTGATGTGCAGTTCTTGGTTGGCAGAGCATTGGCAGCCATTGCCAGTCCTCAGACAAGACTCTAATGTTCTTAATATTTGCCAGCTATGTGGAGAACAGTGCTGTGGAAGAGCAGGTGAGATTTTTCTCCTAGCTTGGTCCCAGGTTGACCTCTGAAGCTACATCAACAAGTGGGATTACTGCTCTGCTTGATACTGCCTTTGCTAGCTTGTCCTTCCCTCTCCAGTGTTTCCAGATCCTCCTTTCTTCTTCTCAGTATTTGGCTTTGTTTGGTTTTATTTTACTGTCACTTTCTCCTCACCACCCACAACAGATACAACTTTTCCTTTTTCTTTTTCAACTCTTTGCTTCTTAAGGGCTCTCTCTGGGTGTACAGCCCTTCCTAAAGAGCTGGCACACCAGTACTGATGTTATAAATAATATTGGCTTCTCTCCCTGCTCCTTCCCCTCCCTGCATGGAGCAGGATTGCCTTTTTTACGGAATTTGCCCTGTTTAATATCACCAAGACAGAGACACCTCCAGCCTGTTTTGCAGAAGTTTTCAAATTTACACTTTAAAAATTGAAATTAATGGTTTTTCTCTTTCATAGGCTTTCAGCTTCTCTGTGAGATTCTGAGCTGTCCTTACAGGAAACCTCTCCTTTGAATGCAGTCATTGCACAGTGCATGAACACACTGTACCAAACAAGGTCTCAGAGTTAAAGTGCCTTTAATACTCCCACTTTGAATCACTGATTCTCTTTACAGAGCTATGCTGGCAGCAACCACTTTGCAAAGTCTTATGTGTTGTGGTTTCTAGATTTTTAATCTGCCTTTTTCTAACACTGGCAAGAAAACAATTATTGCTCTTAATTTAGGCAATAACCAGAAAGCCACGACTTCTTCAAACAGAATCAGGAAGAGCTGAATCTGTCTAATCCTTGGAGCCAGTGAATCTCAGGCTTGCAGTAATTGAATACAACATGTGATGCCAACCTGGTTAGTAAACTAAAGTATTTAGGCTGACAGGCTGTAAACACATTCAAAGCAGCCATGGCTTGAGGCCAGTGTATGCATGCTCTCTAATATATCTTCAGTGCTCTAACTACTCTGACTTGCTTTGGTTCAGGTCGGAAGATTGCACTTCAGACTGTGACTCAATCTTTTGGTTGTTCAGCTTTAGGAATAGCAAGAAGCACCACCCAGCTGGGTAGAAAACACTGGAACATGACAAGCATGAGATACATGTAAAACTTTTAAAATATTTCTTCTTTCCACCTTCCTTTTTGCTTTCTTTGAAATTAAATGCAGCTTGTGAAGAGTGGGAGCAAATCACTGATTTCTAGCATGCTTATTCAGAACTGGCAGTGTTGGATCCTCATGGCTCCCATGGCAGACAGACAGGAATGCTCTGGCTGCTCCCTTGTGATTGTCTTGTAAAACAGATTTATTCGGAATTGTGTGGTTAAAGAGGTAGCCAAAAGATGGAAGGGCAATAGAGAGAGTCTGGAAATGGATTCTGACATCAGAGAGTTAGGGACAGAGTCAGAACATGAAATGCTAGTCGGACTTGTATGAGTGAAAAACGGGCTAACCAAGCTGGGTAGGAAGCATGGGATGGACTGCTGACCACCTGGCACTCCCTGCTGAGTGGTTAGGGTTTGCTAACACAGGCTGCCTCCACATCCTGCTGGGAACATCCCATCTGCACTTTGGTTAATAGGTGTATTTTCCCCTAGCTAATGTGGTCTGGTATGTAGTACCAGCTCCTCCCCTTGCCATAAGCAGCTCAAAAAATTCTGACTGCTTCCTTCTTGCCAGGGAAAGTAGGGGAAAAGAGTCCTCAGCCTTTGCACGTCTGCCTGGACCAAAGGGGGAGCTTGTTACGTCTGCTCAGGATGTTCCCTCTCTTACACCTGCCCTTCTGCCTGGAGTGCAGGAGCAGAGCAGTCAGTGAGGCTGTTGTGGTCACAGCATTGCTGTTTCCCCTTTTTGTCAGGTATGGGCAAAGCAGAAAATGCCCTTGGCACTGAGTGCATCTTGTTTTCATGTGCTGTAAGGGGAGAGTGGAAGTACAGTCTCCCAGTATCTCTGCTTGCTAATTGCTCTTCCTTGGTTTGGGTAAACAGGTGAGTATGTTCCCGATTCTCTAAGTGAGGAATGTTGTAATAAATTTGCTTCTCTTCTTACTGCTTTTGGCACCAGCTTCCAGTGAATTTCTCAGTCCTGGAGTACATTTCATAACAAGTGTGACTGGAAAGCACCCCAAGGCTGAAGCAGCACAGGGGCTGTTTTCCAGATGTTCATCTAGAAGCAAGAGATGCTGCTCAGTGCAGCCCCAGATGACATTGTCAGAAAAGGCCTCTCAGCAGGAAACTCTTGTCAGGGCACTGGCTCTTAGGAGGAAATACAGAGGGGCAGCTCAGTGGAGGCAACAGCACCATAGTGTCATATAGATCCCTGACACAGCAGGAGATCATCTTTTCACATATGAGGAACCTGTATTTAAATTTAAGGTACTGCACTGGAAACCTTGTAATGTGCTATGTGATTATTGGATAAACTCCCCTGAGGGTTTCTTAAGCAACTGCTGTGCTGTAGCTTAGAGCAGACAGGCCCTGCCCTGGCTGGCTGCATCAGAGACTGGAGCAAGAATCATGCTTGGAAAATGTTCCTATAATAAAGCATTAGGACAATAGCATGGACTTTGCAAAGTGACCTTGTGGTAATGGCCAGGAAGGAAGGCCTCTAGTGTGTCCTGGGAGATGCTTGTCTCTCTGAAAGCACATTTTTTTTAAAGAGAGGAAATTAACATTCAGGCAGAAAGTGCTGTCTCTGTCAGCTGACAGTGCCCAGCAAGAACTAGCTTGTAAATTAAAGCTTTTGTTTGTGAAGAGAAAAACTGTTCTCAGTACTGTAAGGAAAACTGTCGTGCCACTGTCATGATGGGGAAGTTTGAATCATTTAAATAACTTGTAATTGTGTGCTGCTCTTCACAGATGTTATAAACATACCCAGCTGGTTTTTAAATCCTTACCTCCTCCAAGAGAACCTGCTAGAGATAATTATAGTGCTGTGTCAATATTGACCAGTTACCTCATGCTCAGCAGTGAGGACTTTGGAGCACTGTTAGTTTTTCTCAATGCTTCTTTGTGAAGCTGTGTTTTCCTTTTTTAGTGTTGTAAGAAACCTTTGGAAAGCAAAAGATATTGTGTTTTTCTTGCACCAGGACTTCTGGGAGCTTAACACAGACAGCTACATCCCTGCCTCTTTGGATGAAGGCAATCTTTGTTCAACATCTTGGGGCTGTCTGTCTTGATTACATGTATGTGCTGTGCCTTAGAGAATGGTCCATGAGGTGTACATCCAGGCAGTGCTGGTACAGAAAGCATAAGGAATGATGATAATGTTGTTACACATTTCTGATTGAGCACTAACAGGCAGTCACATGGGTGCTCTCTAGATGCACAAAATCTGTTGCAGTGTTCATTTCACCATGTAGTTTCTCATGGGTGTTTTTCTGAAATCTTCTGAAGATGACTGCTGAATTACAAATTCTTAGCTTCTTTGAGACACCCTTTCAAGATTATAAAAGGCACTGTGGTTCTTACTGAACCTCACTGAAGCTTGGGATGCAAAGACGAGTTCTTTCCCTGCAGTACCTGATGTGTGTGTAAATTTTACTTGTTTCCTTAGAACAGCTTTTGTCTGCCACTTTCATTTAAGAGGTGATGGTGGTATTTGACACCTCACAAAATTTTTATAAAGAATTTGCTGCAAGGTTTTTTAGCCTGGAAAATATCTTGTGAAATTTAATGGAAGTGTTCAAAAATCAGAATGGCTCTTGATGAGACTGAATCCAGAAGTACCTGGGAGCTTGAAGATCTGTTTCTTTCTTAGTGTTGTGTGTAGGCTCAAAGTCACCCTCAGGATGTAATGGTTACTCTAAGCTTACCTACAGCCAAGATACCTTCTCTCCATAATGAACCCCATATATACATCTGCAGGGTTCAAAGCCCAGGACCCTGAATTAAATGGAGCTTTTTTAGTTAATTATGGACAGACTTTGTGTTCAGCTAATGGAGTGAAGCATACTGCTATGTTTTCTGGTGCTCCTGCTGCTGAAATCAATAACTGAATATTCTGATATTAACAAGAGTAGGATGGAGCCCCAACCAACCTACCCAAAGACCTTGAAAAGTATCTACCCTTTCAGATCCAACTGCTGCTTCCATTTTCAGAAACATTTATCAACATCAAAAGGTTGCAAGAGCTGTAAAAAAAATATTTATGTGAATAACAGAAATAAAAAGAACTGAAGATTCTGTAAAAGAGGGGTGTTTCTCATTATTTGCAACCTTCCTGGTTCAGCCACATATTTTCCAGACTTTACAGAAATTCTCTATTTCACTTTATCAGGTTAAACATTTTTGAGGTTATAGTTTTGAGAGGAAGGATAACTGAAATTCACAGCAAGGATTACTTCTCCTAACACCTGATGTTAGTTTTCCCTTGATGTGTACATTTGCCACTGAATGTTGTTGTTTATTTGTTTCTTCTTTTCCAGTTGTTTTCGTTAAGAACTCCTTCATGGAGCCCAGCATGTGTGTTCCAAGCAGTGCTGATTATTCCATCCTCTAACTAAAAATAGACAGTTGCAAGCTAGCAACAAAAAAATAATTTCATGAAAGTAGAGAGTGTGGGAAAGAAGAGCCATCTTAACAGCAGTGACAGACTGTAGCTGTGCATATTCATGCTCATCTGTATAAATGCAGGGAAACTGATCCTGTCTGATAAAGAAACATAGCTTTGCAGTAAGATCATAGAGAAGTCTTGTGGGAGGAGGGAGTGAATTGCACATAACCAAGGGTCCCTAAGTTTTTTTTAGGAGGATAAATTCTGGATTTTTAAGTTCAATGTTTTGAAATTTGTGAAGAAGTCTGGGCACCTAGTTGAGGTATCAAAACTGAGGTGGATGACTAAAGCCAACATCTGTATATAGTCTAAGTGACATCAGTTGCTGGTAAATCAAATTTCCTTTAATGTTCTATGTTTGAATGTTTTTAGAGACAGAACACTGAGCACAGGTGGGTTTTTGTTTCTTTTTTCTTTTTTTTAAATATGAAAGTAAGCCGAAAAGCTGAATTACACTTTTTACTCTCCATCCTCATTCTTGTTTTTTTTTCTTTTTTTCCTCTCCCTCTCTTTTTTCCTTCTTGTTTTTGGTGGTGTTTTGTTTTGTTTGTTTTTTGTCTTTTTTCTTTTTTGTTTTTCTCTTTAACAACAACTTTGTAGAGTGAGCCAGACCTGGAGAAAGGCCTGGAGATGAGAAAATGGGTCCTGTCAGGAATCCTAGCCAGTGAGGAAACCTATCTGAGCCACCTGGAGGCTCTGCTTCTGGTAAGTGCTGGTGGCAAATACCATTTCAAATATGGATACTTAAATTTTCACTGCTGTGTACATCCAGAGTCTCCCAGAACTTCATATACTAAAGGTTACAAGGGTGCAAAGGGTACCTTTGGGAGAGGCTTAAAGAAAGGACTGGATATGGCACAACCAGGGAGTTATTGGTGTGGTGGTTTCCTGTGCTAATTATTAGACATGTTACTGTACAGTTGGACAAAGATAAAGGATATGGAGTGCAAAGGGATTTTAATCACACCATTAATATCCTGGGAAGATTCACCTACCAGGGTGGCTGATCCCTATGAGAGAACTTGTTCATGTCTAGCTTTCAGGAGTTGTGTGAATGCAAATATCACTTATTAATAGGATGAAAAACAACCCTCTGGAGGGATGTGTTGTAACGTGGCAAGGGTAAATGTACTCAGTTTGCATGATAACAATTTCCTTCACTCCTCATTTCAGCCTATGAAGCCTTTGAAAGCAGCTGCCACCACCTCTCAGCCTGTGCTGACTAGTCAGCAGATAGAGACAATATTCTTCAAAGTGCCTGAGCTCTACGAGATCCACAAAGAATTCTATGATGGTCTCTTTCCCCGAGTGCAGCAGTGGAGTCACCAGCAACGTGTAGGGGACCTCTTCCAAAAATTGGTGAGTCAGTTAATTGCTGTCATCAAATTTACCTCTTATTCAGCTCACAGGTGCCAGTACAATTCCCTCTGGTGACCATGCACAGACTGGAGGGGTGGAAGCCCAGAGCTGAGTTAGGTGGGAGGCTTCAAGCTTGGCCACCGCAGTGAAGGGCCTAGAGCAAAAGGCACTGTTTCAGTGTCTTTAATTAAAGATTTGAGCCAGCTGTGCTACTGATACAAATACAATTTCACAGAAATGTTGATTCTCCAGGGGGTCTGCTGTGTTGTCAAAGCATCTGGAAGATGGGGGAATGGCAGTGTTAAAAAGGCTGTGTTTTAACACTGACAGATAAGTGTTCCTTAGTATTGCATTAGTTCCCCTTGCACATACTTACTTCCTCTGTGCTGCTTAGCTCTATTTTGTGCTGATTTTCTCTGTTTTATAGTCATAACCTTTGGCTTTGCTTTTCTGCCACAGTCCTAGCCTTGATATTCCCCTGCTATTTTGCTTATGCAGTCAGCTTGCTGCTAAGAATCCTCCAAGCAACCTCAACAAAATTCTCTGAGTGCAGAACAGGACAAAGACATATACAGCATATTCCTGAGGCTGAATTAAAGTTGCTGAGTTTCTGAGCCAGATGACAAATTGTTTGCATTCTAGAAGATTCCTTTGGCCCCTTTAGCCTCTCCCCTAGCATGTGCAGAAAGCGAAGGATTAAAGGAGCTGTTTTTTCCTTTTTAGAAAAGAATCTGCATTCCTGAGGTGCCTCTGATTCTCAGGGTAGGAGTGACATTGCTAGGAGGAGTTTATTGGATGGGGAGTGTGCTTTACCAGGGTCACTCAATTGTTAGCAGCTGTGTAGCCCAGCACCAGCCCCGTCCCCTGGGCAGAAGGGGGAAATGTGCCTGGGAGATGGTGTTTTCCAGGCTTGCCAGCAGCTCAGTCTGCTTTTCTCTGCCAGCATGTTTTATCCAGGAGGGGTCAAGTTGGTGCCTTGTTGAGTAGTTCATGGTATGCAGCTTGAGCAACTGGTTTAGGAGGGCAAAGCCACCTGGTGCTGGTTGCTGAAGCAAAGATACAGAAGGCTGCTGAAAGTGGAGGCTTTGCAATCTGCATTGCAAGTGCAGTGCAGCAATGAAGACAGCACTGAATGAAGATTTGAATATAATCTTTACTTCTGGTGTCTGTGTAGCAAGCATAGACTCACCATACAGCTACTTAGGCCTTTGTTTAACACTCTTTCTTGCTGATGGTGATCACAGGTGCAGCAGTTAAACCCTTCTGGCACTGTTATGTTCCCCTGATTTTTCTGGATTTGTAGAAGAATCATTAATTTTGTTGAATCAGTGTTGGAAGTAACAAAGCAAATTGCCCCAGTGCAGGAAGCTCTGAGCTAGCTTAGCAGTTTCAGGTTCTGGTGGTTTGGTACATTATTAGTGGGAATTGCAAACACTTTGCTGGATGAGATAAGGCTAATAATTCTTGGCAGGCAAGGGGAAGCAGCTACCTGAAAGAGACAGCAGGAACATCATGCCTTAAGCAGGAACATCATGCCTCATAAGACATGTATACAGGAGGAATATCAAATCTTTTGGAGCAGACTGTTTACTTTTGGTTATGTCATGCAATGAACTTGACACCATGTCACTGGATCCTGGTGTCCTTGGGGACATTAATTTTCTTTAATATCACACAAAACAAAGCGCCGTGGATTGAAGGTGTAGACAGTACATGCAAGGAGTTTTATAATTTGGTGTGGTCTGGCACAAGGTATACAACATCAGTGACTGTTATCCACCTTTGTCCTGTTGAAACTATGGGAAAGAAAAAAAAAACATTAGGCATGTGGGAGTGAAGTATGCTTCTCATTTTTGGGGAGTATGTTGTAAGTATTTCTTATAACTGGAAAGGAAACACTTTAGAACTATTTTTAGAAATGAAGAAATATTTATCTAATATTATCACTGATAGCTTGCTGGAATGGAAAAAAAATTAACCAAAAACCAACTATAACTACTATAGCTTGTTTAATTTTCAATGTGTTCTTTTTAATTGAAAAAGAGAAGACTTAAACCTGCATGAAAACTATATGTGAGCATTACTGCTTTGATAAGAAGTTCATTTCTTAATGAAAAAGGCATTTTCATGATGGCTTAGAAAGACTGTTCAGGAGGAGCAGGAAATGAGAGCCCCACAGGAATGGACAAAATTTAAACCTCTGCCATATTAGCTGGCATCATCCAAACCCTGCTTCTCATAAGCCCTGCAAATGATCAGTAATTCTGACAGCAGCCTCTTCAGAATTGTCCACCAGTGGCAAATACAGATTTTATTCTCTCTGTACTGCTGGGGCCAGGTCATCCGTGGCATAAGTGAGTGCAGTTTCCTTCAGCTTCAGTCATAACCATGTTATTTTGTGTGAGGGTTGAGACTGCCTCCTGAGCTTTCAGAAAAATGTGCTCAAGGAAGTAGCTTGCTGTTTCTTAGCCTCTGTTAGCTAAAATATTTGTGCAGGTAATGTTCTCCTGAGAGTAGCTTTTTCTCTTCCATCATCTCTTGCACAAAGCTTCATAGAGAATGGGGGACACAGTGATTATGAGAGAGCAGGAGAGGAAAAGACCACTGTCTGTGGGAATGTTAACTGCTCTGTCTGTTGCACGACTTGGGCAGAAGTGTCAGGGAAGTTGCAGACATAATAAGGTAAGTGTAAACTCTTCTGGTGACAAACTTCTTTCTGATGGAGCCTTTTGCAGCACTCCACCTGTTGGCTCTCTACTGACCATGCACTTGCAAGCATGTTCAAGCTGCTGAGGCTGTTCAAGTGCTGTTACAGCACTGCCAGTGCAGCTCTGCAACCCAAAACCAGCTCTGCAATCCTGACAACCTTGGAATCTACTCGGGTATTTCCCGAGCTGGTTATTACATTCTCTGGCATGAATATGGCTGCAATTCCTAATTCAGAAAATGGCATCAATGCTAAGACTTAGTGTTACTATTCATCACTTATTACTGCACTCTGAGGCCTGCTTCATCTTCTTCTGGAGCAGCTGCAACTTCTTTTGGAAAAACTGCCATTTTCTGTCACTTAGTGCTTTAGTTACTGCCTTCCAGATTGTGTGCTGGGTTCCTCTTCTGTATTTTCAGCACTCTGCTGCCCTAAATAATGGTATTTACCTAATAATGCATACCTAAATAATGGTATTTACTAATGCAGACATGGGTAAATAACTGGTATGATTTAGTGTGTCCATCACTCAAAAGCCAACAAGTGGTGTACTGGAGTCACATTTTAAGCTGTTGGGCTGAATCATGTTTTGTGGCCAGTAGCCAGCAGCTCCAGTTACATCAATGAGCTAAAATATTAATAGATACTAATCTGGCAGTTCAGAATGGAAATGTAGATGGCAGTAATAAGGATGTGTCATTCTTGCAGGCTTCCACATCCTTCACGAGTGAACTTGTTGAGCATTGAGGGAACTGGGTGCATGGGAGCTCCTGTGCTGGTTAAGCAAAGCTGACAGGTCAGAGATGTCTTTCTGGCCCTGCTCAGCTTTCCTTGCAATTCTTTGGCATGAAAAAACGTGACCTGATCATTAGATACTGAGACTGGCATTCCCAAACTGTCTCTTTCCCTAGCATTTATTTTATTTTGTTTTGCTTCCTGCAGGCCAGCCAGCTGGGAGTGTACCGGGCCTTTGTGGATAACTATGAAGTTGCTATGGAGACAGCAGAGAAATGCTGCCAAGCCAATGCTCAGTTTGCTGAAATATCTGAGGTAATGTCATGGTATTCAGACACATGAGCTGTCTGGATCTGACTAATCCCCTAAGATGTCACTCCTGTCTATCCTCCAAGTATCTTTGCAGCCCTGACTTCTGAAGAAGTTGTGAGCTCCTGTAGACTCACATCTTCAGCTCCTGTTCTTACAGTGATTTATACTTTGGGCATAGCCTTTAATGCACTCCCCACACAGGAAATCTTGTATAAACTGGCATTACTTTGAACTTCTCAGCTCTGTGCCACCTTCGTGCATTTCTAGAAGGGAAAGCTGTACTTGAGTTTCTTTAAATATTTTTCTTGCTAACAATGAGGCTGCCTGTGGTGTACATAGCCACCCTTAATGGTTTGCATTATGGCTGTCAGTGAAGTTGCAGGCTTCATGGGCATGGAGAGGAGGAGAGGGTAGCTTTCTGTTTAAAAAAGGCAATGGTATTAAGCATAATGTATAATATTTTCACTGTGCTGCTGATTTTCTCTCCTTAAGAGGAATATTTGGAATACTTTTTAAGACTTCCCAGGCCACCAGCTTTGCCTGCAGTGCATAGTCTCATTAACTTTGTGTTATGATTATACCTTGAAGAATTCATTTGCCAAGAAAACATAAACTTCATATTTGTATACTTAAAAACAAGCAGATAAATAATCAGAACTGAATAATACTGGGAGCATTTATTGCTTTTAAAAAAACCCTTAGTGCAGTCAATACCACATGTCCCTTTGGATGTTTGTGACAGAGGGGAAAATGCTTTATTTTAATTCTTTGAAATAAGAGAAGCAAGGCTTGCCTTTTAGGACCTGCTGTAATACTTATCAGAGTGCAAATGTCTTCTAGCCTGTCCTTTCTTGAGGATTTTCATCAGGTTCTGGTCCTTTGCCTGGCCACTTCTATGCTCTAGTGGTGTCAACTCATTAGTAAACTGGCTTCCCTGTGCTTACTTTTCTTTCTGTACTGAAAGGCAGTCCATGGACCTCCCTGTTTACTGGTAGTAACATGTATAGAGAACATTATGGTAATCCCTAGAAGACACAATAGAGCTTAAAGCCCCAAGGTCCTGGTTCTGTGTACATGTGATGCCTTGGCTTTGCTGTTTTCTGAAGGGTGATTGTGAAATCATGCTGGGATCTATTGAATTTGGAATGAAGGTGATGATAGCCATTTGTGTCCTGGTGAGGATTTCAGAGCTCAGCACATTAATGCATGTAGCTTCACAGTCCATGTGCAAAGAGAAGAGTCACTGTTCCTTTTCGGTCATGAAAAAAAGCTGACTTGTCCAGGGTCACTCAGCTCTGAGTACAGGCATAAGGAACTGTAAGCTGCAGGTACTGAATCCCACTCCTGTACTTTATTTATTGGTGGTTACACATGCTGTGACAATTGCTGCATCGTTAAGGACTTGCCCTTTTCCTGCAGATGATTTAAAAACTCTACCATCTCTGTCACTGTGGGTGGTATCCTGCTTTGCTGCATCTCTTGCAACATGCAGTCCTAAGAAAATTGCTTAATATTTGAGATGTGTGGTGCCTGTGGTAGAGCAATAGTACATTCGTCAAGATGGAAAGTACATTTTTCTGTCACAGACTTGAACTGTGATGGGGCTTTCCTCCAATCATACTTAAGCCCTCCCTTGGAGGAACAGATAGTCTCTTACATTCCCAGGTGGTATTTCAAGATGATTAACTGTCTGTTATGTGGGTTTTCTTTCTCTTTTAGAATTTAAAGGCTAGAAGCACAAAGGAATCTAAAGATCAGACGACAAAAAACTCCTTGGAAAGTGAGTGGTCCGTGCAGAAGAGACTGTGGTTTGTCAGGACTGTGGGGGCTGTAGTCCAACATCTGCTCTCTCTTTTTCTTTTTAAATGCTGGAAGGTTATGAAGTCTCTCCTGACTCTACCTGAGAAATCAGTCCCCTTTTGCTAAGTAGCAGAACATGTACATAGTAAGCTGCATGAATGCATGGGGAATCCCCTGCCCAGCTTAAAACCTCATCAGTCCCTTTGGACAAAACCAAGCTAACCAGAGGACTGCTGTGATATTAAGAGAACATGTGCTACCTAGTGTTACCAATCCTAGCATTTATTGTTACATGGGTTTTGCCTTCTGGTAATATCTAGAAAGCCTGGTTAAGATCAGGTTCCTCTTTTGGGCTGCTATCAGGATTTGGAAGCACTCAGTGTGTCATGCTGAGCTCCAGAAGGAGGGATGCACTGCCAACCTTCCAGGGACCTCCTTGGCAACTTGATGAGTTGAAGGCCCAATTCTGACCTGTGGGGCCAGTCAGGTTGCCTTGGAATTGTTGATAGTGTGCCATGCTGTGTGCAGTTGTTCTGTACCACCTTTTGTGCTCCTCCTCCTCTGGCAGGGTGTAGTCACAAGTGAGCATCTGCTTGCTGTGGAGCTTCTTTATTTCCTCTGTGTGTCCTCTGTGTGTTCTACTGGCTATGCAGCACATTGACCTTACAGGAGGGAATTTTCCATCAGCTGACTGGTTAATAAACCTGTGCCTGTACCTTCAGCTGCACTGGACAGGCTGCTCTATAGGGGCTCTATTTGGATACCTGTTCCTTAAGTTCCTGCTGCTTTTCTTTCACAGCTTTATTATACAAGCCAGTGGATCGAGTGACTCGCAGCACACTTGTCCTGCATGTGAGTATCTCAAGGGTAGTTTTCAAACTTTGGATCCCTTTCATGTTTTCTTCACCTACCAAATTTCTCATGGAACTCTGTAACTGCAAAAACTAAATCTGTCATGCTGCATAAGAGCCTCTTCCCTTTAGACTAAGGGGAGGGGAGTCCATAGGTGGGACCCTTCTTCAGTGGTGTTACCAAGCCTCTTCCTCTAGAGATAAAGCCTTACTCTAATCTGCAAGAGGAGGCTGGAGCATCTTGTTCTACAGCTCTACTTAGGGGCCCTCAGACCCTTCTGCTTTCCAGTGCTGCTCATGGTTCTGTTCTTTGTGTTCCTGGTGTCAGGATCTACTCAAGCACACTCCAGTGAGCCACCCTGATCATCCACTCCTGCAGGATGCTCTGCGGATCTCACAGAACTTCCTCTCCAGCATCAATGAGGAGATCACACCTCGTCGGCAGTCCATGACTGTAAAGAAGGGGGAGGTGAGTCTTGAAGCTTTTGTTATTTTCTGTTTCCAAATACTGGTTGGGCCTTTTCCGTAGAGCAGACTAGGAAATTAATGCTATGTATTCATTTGTTGCTAAGATACAGTTTATGCAGTGTCCTTGTACTCTAAAAGAGGTGGTACAGCTCCTCTCTGTTTTCTGTTTGGAAAACAGTTTGAAAACCCTGAGGAAAAGTATTATTAGACTTTTGTCCTTAGAATTGTTACAATTTGTCATATGTAATTTCTATGATGCATATTGCTATGCACTAAATGGATTTGTATTTTACTTGCAAAGTGAAACTGAACAGGAAGCTTGGGAGGAGAAAAAGGTGAGGAAACTTCAGAAATCATAAAAGATTAGGAAAAGCTTTTTTCCAGAATCTTCATTCTTGCCACGAAACTCATTTTTTTGCATTCTTATTTCTGAAGACTATTGTAAATGGGACGAGGAGGCAAAAGAAATGCAATGAGCTGAGAAAGCTCAGGGAGGTGATTGACTTTTAAGGGTGTGATTTATCTCTTCTCAGCCCTACTAGGAGCAGAAAGTTCTACACCCAGGAAGTTCTAAAATCTTATACCTACATGCAGTGTCTAGCAAGAGGGGCATAGAGCTACACAATGGTGAAGTCCTGCATGCCTCAATGGTCTTGATTCATCTACCTTGTAATTTCATTAGAAAGCAATTCAGTCCTTCCTGATGAGGAAATTTAAGGACTGACAGAACTATTAAGAGAAGGAAGCATGTAGGAGATTGGACAAAAGAGAGGTGCAGCTCAGATATAGTACATGTGTAAGAGGAATTGTGGCAGCATGCCAGAGACACTAGCTGGTCAAAAGTGACCCAAATTACCCTGAAAAACCCCATCTTTTAGAAAGCCCAGGAGATTGCTAAGATACCATGAACTTTCATGACGTATTCCCAAATCCTGTCAGCTAAACATGTTTGCTTTTAGCTGCTAAACTGATTTTCAGCTGACAAAGATTTGCTAAAAGCTGGAGTATTGGTAATTCGGTGCACTTTGTCCTGCAGGTCTTGCTCACTGTCTCATTTTATCAACTGAGAAAATCTGCAGCTGAGAAAAGAAGAGGAGGGGCTGAGGTAGAAGCTCAGGCATCAGTCACCAGGGCCTCAGTGCTGGTGATGACCTCATCAAAGTGATGCTGATTGAGTCGTAGCAGAAATCATGGCAGAAATCACAGACTGGAATGTCCCCTCGCAGGGGATGGAGCATTTTGTGTTCTCCAGTTGTCTGTCAGCATCTCAGTGAAGGATGCAGGCCTTGACAAATGTCATGCAGAATCCTAATGATGTGCCAGAGCCCAGGCAGAGGGGCAGGCTCAGGGGGGATGGTCCTGATGATCTCTTTCTTGGAGTTGTGTATTTGTCAGATCTTGGATAGCAGGAAGGGGGAGGCTTGTGAGTAGGTATGTATAGTAATCCAGAGACACAAGTGTACTCCCAGCTACTCTGTGTGGGTTAGTGATGGCTGCTCCTTCCTACAAACTGCTCAGCTTGGGGTCATAGCTGGGTTTTGGTTATGCTTGTAAATCTTTGCTTTTCTACGTATCCTTTCCTCCCACTTGCCTTGCTTGTGCTTCCCCTAAGGTGGCAGGACAGTGTGCAGTTTACATCTTCTAATAGACTGCTCTTGATGCATAATGCATTTTTTATTTTAATGAATCACCAGCTTGCTTTGATGGCTTTTTTTTCATTATTTGTCTTCCTCCCATTGAAATTTCCTTGGTGGAAAGGAAGGAGGGAAAACAGCCCTTTCCCCTTATGTATTGCTTAGGTGCTGATCCCAGTTATCTTTTTTTCCCCAGTCCTTGCCTTTTATGTGGAATATTTTTGCCTTTGAGTGCCTTGTGGGGAGGAGTCAAATCTCCTTTGCCAGCCTTCTGCTCCAGCTCTTTCTTTCAGGCTCGCTTTGAACTGGAGAAAGCAGCCAGTTGTTAATCTCCCTAGTGGCAGGCTGCTGAGGAAAGGACTGCAGGTCAGGAGAGAGAACAGGCTTATCAGCACCATATTCTTCCCTTTTGCAAAAGGGGTACCAGGACCCATCAAGTCAGTCTGACCTGCCTGCTCTCTTCCTGTGTGGAGTCAGGTGTCCCTCGTGCACACCAGCTCCCTCACAGGGGAGCCAGGAGGGCTCATCTGTGCTTTTGGGTCTGTTTCCATTCAGCTTGACCTGGTAGATTCCCTTGTTTACCCCTTTTCTTTCTGTCTTTCTAATTTTGTTGTTTTACTTATTATCATGGATTATTTGGAAGCATCTGTATTGTCAACCCTCAAATCAACAAAAACCCAAAACAAAACAAACAAACAAACAAACCCCCCAAGCCTCCAAAAAATCAGGGAGGGAAAGGAGTATGAGTACACTCTATATTCTGTATATTCTGAGTCAGAATGTGAGTGGTGGAGAATCTTACCCCCTTATAGCACCATGGAGCAGGCATGTTATGTGCTCACTGCTGATCCTTCTTCACCACTGTTTTCTTGCCTGAAATAGGGAACCTGTTCAAGGTTCTACTGCTGATGGTCCCTTGGGGAAGCAGGAAAATGAATGCTTTGAGATGAAGGATGTGCTGTTCTTACGTGCCAGAATGGAGTAATAACCTTTCTAGTCTTATTAACAGAGCAGCTATATGGACTGCATGGGTTTTTTTCAACTAAGCCTGAATGCAAATGACTGTATCATCTGTTCCTGCCAGAAGTAAAGGCTTGTCTTCCAGCTAATCCAGCCCGTGCTTCTAAAGCAGAAATTAACAAAACTGAAAAAAATTTCAGGGTTCGTTTAGGAGATAGAGTTCCTGTCTTGACTACTGCTTATCTAATGCCCTTCTCAGAATGCTGTTTTGGGGCAGTTTGGACCAACAAGAGTTGTAGTGGCTGCCATTCTGCCTTGCCCTGGCTGTGCAGTCCCACCCTCTCTGAAGTGTTCACGCTGGTATTTGTGTGATCCCACAGTGGCATGGAGGAATGGAGCTGCCTAAAAAAGAATCCTTTCTGAGTTTTGGTTCACTCTGCTGGCTTTGTGTCTGATCTCATCAGCACCATTCCAGACACAAGAGGGCTGACAGATAGTTCTTTCTAGGATCAAATCCACTAGAGCAAATGTAGGATCAGCTTCTGCTACTGTGTACCTTTTCCCTTGCCCTGGAGAGAAGAGACTCCTTGGAAAGCTGCTCTGCCATATTTCTAAATGTGGTTTTAACCTCTAATCCATGGACTGGGTATCATTGCCCTAGGGTCTCGTTTAACTTGGTATAGACCAAGTGTGCTAGGGCAGGAAAAGAACAAAGGATATTTTCCAGGGAGCAGAAGTATAGGCTAAAGCCTTTGAAAAGCTGGGAGCTAAGCTCAGGCACAGGCAGCAATGCACAGCTTGAGGGCTGGTGCCTACTGCTTCTGGAGACCTTGAGCAGATGTTGGCAACAGAGCAATCAAAATTTATCTTAGGTGCTCCACATTCTGTCTTACAGCTGGAGTCAGTGAGGTCCTGGTAACAGGAGCTTTGGAAAGAGAAAAGAGAGGCTATTAACACTCAGAGAGCAGGCAGTTTAGCTCCTTAGGCAGAGGATCCCTTTATTCTGCAGTGCTGGTCTTGCAGCACACACACACACTCACACACACACACACGCGGAATCATTTTCTTCCTACGCTCTGCAGAAAGCCAAACCACCTCTTCCTCACTGACATGTGCCAATACCCATCTCCTGCTTTTACCCTCCTCCTCCTGCATCACACATGTTCCAGTCCTTCCCAGGGCTCTCACCCACACGCTCTGCAGGCCTCTGCTGTCACCATGTCAGATGAGCTCTTTCCTCAGCACACAAGTGAGGGGTGGCCTTTTGTACAGCTGTGGTTCTGGATGAGTGGATCTTTAAATACCACTTTTTGTTATGTGTCTCAGACGAGCTGGTCTTTTGCCACACTTCTTGGAGTTAAACAATGTCAGCAGCAGGATTTATCATATGCAAACAGCACAAAAACATTGTGGGATGAGTAGATGAGCATACAGGTAATCGTGAGGTTGGTAGCAGAGGAGGGGGAGATGCTCACTGAGAGAGGTAAGAGGAGGAGGAAAACAATAGACAATCCAAAGAAGATACCCAAGCTTTGAAAGATGTACAGGGAGAGCTCTTTTGTCCAGAACACAGGTGGGTGGGAGAAGAATCAGGTGAAAATATGCAAAGGAAAGCAGGACCTGGAAAGGAGATCTGGAACTTATACTGCAGCAGCACAGGAGCTTTGCAAGTGCCACTGAAAGTAACAGTCATCTCTACTTGAGAAACTAAAGATGATCCTAATTCACTACATATGATACAAAATAGGAAATTTTCCCCCAGGCCTCCTGGAACATCTTTCTATAGCTGTGCTTAGCTCCTGTGCTGGACATCAGACAGTCTTGGGGCTGTGTATGGAAGAGAGAGGGTCACTCTGTCACTGTACTGCTACTCTGATCCTAAGCTTATGCTTTCTTCAATGTTTTTTTGGTGTTTTTGTAGTCTGTATGTCATTTCAGGGTATTTTAGGAACCTTTAGCACCTTTGGTAACCTTAAGAGAGTAACTTTGAAAACAGGGTAGAGAGATAGTTTCCCATACCCAGCCAGAAGACCTTGTATTTCAGGAGATCCTGTTTAACAGAAGGCCACCAAAGGAATAGCTGCTGCTGGCCTTGCAAGGGAGGAGTTGACCAAAGTGGACTTTGGCTCCCAAACTGCTAGCCAAGGCCTGTGGAGCTGAGGTGGCACTGGCATCTGACCCATGTGAGTTCTGTGTGGAGGGGTCTGCTGGTTCCTCCAGGGTGGAGTAGGATGGGCTGATTCATGCTGGGAGATCCGGAAAGGTGCCCTGTGCTCCTTCACTGTGGGGTTTGGCATGGATCTGGTAAGCCAGTTGGGAAATCCTTTTATTGTTTCCCTCTGACCTGCTGAACCCTCCCAGTGAGATGAATCATTGGCAACAAAGGATGTGACCCTTCTTGAAATGCTCCTTCTCTGCTCCACTGATGCTGAGTAGCCTGGGATGTGCCTGTTGTGCCCAGCCCTAATGAAAGTCCTGTTTGCTCAAGAGAAGCTGATAATTAGATCTAATATCAAGAGCCATGCCCATCAGAGGAAAGATACCCCAACTTGATTCTCAAACATTTTCTCCTTTCCTCTGTTCCTCAGTTGTTTGGTTGATTTGTGGCAGTTTCCTTTCAGCAAGCAGGAGGGGTAGACCTCCCCTAGGCCTCCCCTAGCTCATAAGTAAGAGGGTACGAAGAATGAAAAGTTTGGGAAGCTCAGTGTCTTCTTCTGAGTGGTTGGCTGGTATACATCCCTTTCACCTCCTTTTCCAGTCAAACTTAGGAAATACAGCCTTGTCTTACCCCCTCCCAGCTCTCTTTCTGGGAGATAACACTGCCGAAGACTTTTTGCTGCCTCATGGTGTGTGCCTCATGTCAGTCAGGGTATTTTGTGCCCAGGAGTGCTAGCCAAAATAAACTTGGTGCAGATGAGTGGTACACACTTATGATGGGCAGTATGAAGGCTGTTGAATCACACCCCTGTTCTGGCATCGTAAGTCTGAGCTTTCTGCTTGGGTTTTGAGGAGATGTGGGACAGAGAGCGTGGCTGCTTGAAGGAAGCTTGCTTGGGCAGTGACAGCCAAGGACTGTGCAATGGCAGGGTGGGTGCAGCTGTGCTCTGGACTAGCTTGATGCATTTCTCTGGACTAGTCTGGGGCACTTTTCAGCTAGGAACTCATAGCAAAGTGCTGGGCTGGGGTCTTGGCTGATCTCACACACTGACAGTGCCTGGCAGATGGGGCCAGGAGGCCAAGTCAGGACTGTGCCATGTCCCTGCCAAGTAAGGAAGGGACAGCATGGTATCCTGCAGGGTAGGAGAGATGAGTGAGCTGTGAGAACATCTTTACACCTACGAACAATGAGCAGAGGTTGAGCTGGCAACAAGCAGATATTCTCGTTGCCCTGGAGGAGCTGAGATTATTTGCAGCGTAGTTAATATGCATCAGATCTAGAAACCTGAGAGCAGGGTTTTGGCTTGCTCAGGAAATATCTTTCCCTGCTTCATTGTTGCTCACAAATTAAATTCTTTGCAGCTGTGAAGAGTGGTTTTGCTACTGACAACATGCCTTCTGCTTTTTATTTATATTTAAAGCTCAATGTTTCTAGTTTTCTACCTGGGGTTTGTTAGCCAGGCAGGAGGGGGAGGCATGCACAAGTGCACATCAGCAGCAGAGTTGCTAATGCAGGCAGATGCTCTCTCCAAAACCACTGAGAAGAAGCCAGGACGATCATGCCCACCTAAAAATAAATATTAACAAAGGTACAGGCCTTTCTGAGCCTGAATCAATGTTGAATACCAGATCTTCCCAGACTTCTGCCCAGAGATCTGCAACAGTCTGCTAGGGAGCAGCCTTGTTTCCTGGCACTATGGAAAAGTGCAGCTATGTGCAGCTGCTGCTGTTCACAGATTTCCAGGACCTTTGTGTAGCTGAAGGGAGCTCCAAGGTCAGCTGCTGGCACTGTTCTGTGTGCTTTAACATCTAACCAAGGTGTTGGTGCATCTGCAGACAGGAAAGTGCAGATGCTTAGTCCATGTCAGGAAGTTCAGGGTGCTGTGGCACAGAGTATAGAAACAAGAATCATGTCTGCAAGAGCATTCCTCTGCCTTGTGTTCTTTGCCATGATGCCTGCTGGGCTCAGGGCTGATGTGGTTTGGTTTTTTTTTATTTTGGAGAGTCAAGATGGGGAAGGGTTGGAGGAGGAAGGAGAGGTAGAGTGTGGGGGTGTGCACTCCCACACCCTCTGCAGTGAATGAGTTCAAGACTTGTTAAGTCATGCAGCAAACAAAGCCCATGGGGCATAACCTGAGAAATGGAGGCATAAATTCTGGTTTGGATGTCCTGACCCTGCTGAGGTTAACAGTTTTCCTGTTAACAGTTGCATACTGCTGCACAGCTGAGCACAGCTGCTCTGGGACAGTTTTTGTGCATGGTTTACTCAGCTTGGGCATCACAAAGATGCTGCAGGTCAGGAGCAAGTTGTACCGACAAGTCCCAAACATGGGTCTGGAGAAGTCTGACAGTGAGAAAGAAGAGGGAGGTGCTGGTTAGTGCTGGACAGTTAGTGGATCTATCCCAAGCCCTTCTGCTGTCTGGGTGTGTATGGTAAGTGTAATGTGTTTCTTATTGGTGTCAGGAACTGGAATAGCAAGGAAATAAATAGTCAGCAGAAAACCTCTTAATTTACCTGTGTGAAGCTGCTAGTGGTTCTGCTGGTACTGGCTGTGAAGCAAGGCAGCACTGGCAGCTATGTATATTGGTGGGAACAAATTCTGCCTAAAGTTTAGTATCCCTGACTTCTGTTTGAAACTCAGTGGGAGGTTAGGAGATATCTATTCTATCGTTGTACTCAGCTTCCTATTGATCATCAGAGCAGAAGGGCTGAGCATAGAGCAGGGCTTGAAACTCCTGGCCTGCTTACTGGTACCAGGACACAGCCACCCATACTCTTACAGGAATCAGGAAAGTGATGCTTCTGCCTGCCAACGTGTGCCTCTTATTTAGGAGGTTGTGCAGCTTCTTTGCATCTTCTAGATGCGGGGTATGTTTATATGGTGTATAAAAGAGATTTAAATAGGCATGGGGTGGGGGCATATCCAGATGGTCCTATTTAAACACAGGCTGATAAGAGACTACTGAGAAGCTTGAGAGATGTACGTTTTGTTCAGGAATAATCCCTTAGCAGCACTTGTAATAAAGACGCAGCAGCGGCATTCAGATGTTAATGCTGACAAACTACTGTCCTGAATGGGAGCCGAGGTGGTGGTGTTCTCTCCTTTCTCCCCGGTGGGGTTGTTTAAGCTGAATTCAGTAGCTGGGTAAATGGCTCCTGAGAAATAAGGTGTTTGCTGCTCTCTGCTGGTTGGTGAGGGAGTGATGTGCTGCCAGCTCGGCTGGCCCTTGGGTATATGGAAACTCACTATAGATTACGCTTGGGCTCAGGATCAGGTGATGGAGAGAAGCCTGAAGTCTGACCTAGAACCAGATAAGAAAGGAGGTGCATGGGCATTTCTGCCCCTGAGAGGAAGGGCAGTGGGGAGCAGAGCATGCAGCAAGGAGCATTTTACAGCCTTTTTTCTTTTTCTGAATTAGACCAATTTACTGAATTGCCTGTGGTAGGAGTCAGGTCAAAGAATGTGTTGCCTCCGTGCCAAATCTGGAGCTCATAGTGTACTGACTAAAACATTTTTTCTGTTTTATCACCAGCACCGGCAGCTCCTGAAGGACAGTTTCATGGTGGAACTGGTTGAGGGTGCTCGCAAACTGCGTCATGTCTTTCTTTTTACTGATCTGTTCCTGTGTGCCAAGCTCAAGAAGCAGATTGGAGGGTAAGGTTTTCCTTCTGGACTCTGCATCTGTGCTTCATCAGAATCCTGGGTTTAACCAGCAGTTTTAATTGAATATGAATACCTTAGACCTGGGTAACCATAATCCCCAAGATGGAGTTAAACAAAGAATGATCAGCAAGGTAGTACTGTCTATTATACAGACCTTGGCCAAGTCCTGATCCCTTGAGAAAGGTTAATTCTTACCCCCTGCCCTGCCTGTTTTCTTTCTAGGAAAACAGTATACACTCAAGCTGCTGGTATTGTGGACAAATGCCATTCTTTTTCTGCCTCCCATTTCTTTTGATAGGTGACATTCTTCACTTTTTTTTGGTACAAAGGTTATTAATTTTGGCCTTGTAACTACAGCCAGGTAACAGTTTTGCAGAAAAATGGAAAAGGTACAATAGACAGACTATATATCAATGCCAAAGTGCAGCTATATGAAGAGTTTTGTTGGCAGTTGTCACAAATGAGGGGGGAGGAACCTTTAAAAGAGAGCACATGGGACTGAAAGGGTTTGCAAAATATCTGTGATTTCTTGGGATAAAAAGAAGTATATCTCAAAACAAGTTGATTTGTTATTTGCTGTGCCAGCTATTAGCCCTTCTAGGCTTTCTTGCTGGAAAGCAGCCCTTTACTAGACATTTTCCAAATGGGAGTCACAGTCAAGTTGTGCCCATTTCTGTATCTTACCCACTATAGTAGGGAAGGGCTTGTGGGAAGGGGGAGTGAGTGTTTCTAAGCACCAGTGATAGTAAAAGTTTGGACCTTCTGTCTTTCAGAAAAAGCCAGCAGTATGACTGCAAATGGTACATCCCACTCACTGACCTTAGTTTCCAAATGGTGGATGAGTCTGAGGCAGTGCCCAATATCCCACTGGTACCTGATGAGGAACTGGATGCCATGAAGATAAAGATATCCCAGATCAAGAATGACATTCAGCGTGAAAAGGTAAAAGGACTCAAGTACCCCATGCCTAGTCCTGCCTCAGTGTTTCTGCTGAGATGGGGTGCTGAGAGAAGCAGTGAGCAGTGTTCCCAGAGCAGCACAGACTGTTCAGCAGAGGCTTGTGTTGCAGCTCTGCTATTCAGTGATACTCAGCCACTGGAACTGGGGAACAAAGCCAAATCTGAGCATAGAGATAGTGCAGGTAACATCTTCCTGAGCAGCTGGGAGCCCTGTGGATCCTATTGACAGCATTTCTCCTGCCTGGGGCCATTTGGCTTCCACTGTGGAAAGGGACTCTGGATCTTAAAATACCTGTCAATGCAAATAGGAGTGGGCATTGGAGAATAATGTGTGTCCTCTGTCTGTCTCTCTTCCCCACCCTTCAGAGGGCCAATAAGGGCAGCAAGGTCATTGAGAGGTTGAAAAAGAAGCTCTCAGAGCAGGAGTCACTCCTACTGCTGATGTCTCCCAACATGGCCTTCAGAGTACACAATCGCAATGGCAAGGTGAGTGGCTCTTCTGTTCCCCCTCTGTGTACAAGACAGGTCAAGGGGTGTGGGTGTGTTTGTGTACTCTGTTGTACAAGGAGGTCTTCATGCCTTCTACTGGTCAGACCTGAAAGCACTTTACAAGCAGCAGGCATCTAACCCTTGCCTACACCAGAAGTTACTATGACATCTTGTAGGTCTATGGCTAATTTATATGCAACATTGACATTTAAAAAATAATATCCTAGACATTAATCCCCTACTTCAGCACCTGCCCTGGCAGAGCAGAGGAAAAGCTCTCTTCACATAGATAAGGCTCTGCAGCCACTGCCTTCTAGACTCTCCTTCAAATTCAAGGCTCAGTGCACTCAGGACTGTAAGCTGCCCTTGGCACCAGGGATGCTGAATGGTTGTGAACAATCTCCTTTAGCACTGGAGGATGCTCACTGTGCCAGAGGCGTCCGCCTGCTCTGGCAGTGCTGTGTCCTGTCACTGTGGCCTTTCCATGCACATGGGAAATGATTCCTACAAGATCCTGTTACTACTCAGTGAAAACCCACAAGCTGGTCACTGCCACCTCAGCTTGCATCAGTGTCTAGGCCTGTGCTGGGAGGTTTTGTGTTTCCTGGTACAACTGTTTTGAGGAATAGTGCAGAGTTTCCATGAGACCTCATGTTGCCAGAGGTGCAGAAGCTATTTGTGGGGTGGAGCTCTGTGTAAGATCTGACTGCATGAGCCTGTGTTGGTACCACTGGCACATTTCTGAGGAGGCACACTGCCAGAGTCCTGCCTGCCACTGACAAAGCTGTGATGTAGGGCAGATGTCATGAGTACCAGAAGGACAGTAAATCCAACAGTTTCTGCTGGAAGAGGGTGGGAGGCAGGCAGGCAGGCAGGCAGGCAGGCCTGCTCTCAGTGGTTGGTCAAACTAATGCATACTCTGGTTTTTTTGTGTTTTCCTGGGTAGAGTTACACATTCCTCATATCATCGGACTATGAAAGGGCAGAGTGGAGGGAGAACATCCGGGAGCAGCAGAAGAAATGTAAGTGTGCCTCAGCTGGGCATTGCTACGGATAGTGTAGCAATCTGTAGCAGTGTAGTCCAAAGAATGAGGTGTGGAGCACAGTTCCTTGCAAAAAGGAAAATGTGTATTGAAATCCACAGCAGAACACCTGAGCCTGTCTGGGGGACTTGTGGTTGAAACAACATGTAGGGGATGTGGGAGGAGATTCTTTTTGCCTAAAGAGAAGAGCTCTTTGCAGTTCCAGGTAGAAGTAACAGCTACACCCTTTTACCTGGCTCCAGTCCAAAGAAACTAACTTACTTTTTTGGCATGGATGTTTCTTGGTTTTGCAAGAAAATAAGAGTCCCCCCACCCCCTGGGACTGTTTACCCCAAAGAGTAACTAACTATTCCCTCAGTCAAGCTGGGCTGCAGCAGCAGTACAGGCCTGAGCACCATGGTACTGCTGCTGAGTACTGCCCAGGGAGCAGCTATCCTCTGTATGCCCAGAATGAGGGAGCAAGCATCCAGCCTTTGCTTTGAATTTTAATTCCTTCCTCTTTAAATCTCCTTGGAAGGCTTTAAAAGCTTCTCACTCACATCAGTGGAGCTCCAGATGCTGACAAACTCCTGTGTGAAACTTCAGACAGTCCACAACATTCCCCTCACTATCAATAAGGAAGGTGAGACCTTTGATTTATGCTTTCACGTGGTACAGCTGCCTGCCTTTGCTCATTTCTCCTAGAACTGCTCTTACTGTTTCTTTTTGCTACAGGCTTCAGCCTGGTGATGAGTTACAAACTGAGAGTTCCTATAAAACAAAAGCTGAGACCAGACATACCCAACTTGTATTGTTTAGTTGAAGTAGGTGATAGGGTACAAAAAGAGCAGCAGGAACAAGAACAGGCTGTCATCCCAATATTAGTTGCTGCAATAATAAAAATACAATCTCCAAACTGTATGGCTACATCTAAATTAGTATGATATTCCTGGACATCCTCCAGTATATATTCATTGACTATTAAATGGTCTTTACATGCAACCATCATGGCAGGGATTTGAGTGCCTGTTGGAGTCCTAGCCTGGGACAATTTTGAAGTATGTCTGGAAATCCTCTGGAAGAAAGTTGGCCAAAATTGTGTCAGAGACAGTGCTAAATTACTGCTTCATCTGATAGTATAGACTTAACCTATATATTTTGCTTTTTTTCCTTTTAATTTATTTCATGCTGACTTGATGGCCCCAGAAATGGCATTGTAAAAGCCACATGTTGCTGGAAGGCAATTACATGTGAAATAGACACCAGACCTGGAAGTCTTTCCTCTTTTATTGAAATGGTTAGATTACATGCTCCTGCCAACCTTCTTAGGAACCCTTTACCCTCTGCTATTTACCTGTGTAATATTAATCTCATCAGTCTGTCTTTGATGCTTGGCTTATCTGTGAACCTAACAAAATTCCTTGGGTCTTTTGTACAGATGATGAATCCCCAGGTCTCTATGGATTCCTCAATGTCATTGTCCACTCTGCCACAGGATTCAAGCAAAGTTCAAGTGAGTTGCAATTTGTTAATACACAGAGGAAGTGATAGGGATTAGATAATTCAGGTTCTGGGACAGCTGGGCATGATTTAGTTTAGGATTGTAGCATTTGGAATGATGGTGAGGAGGAGAGGTGATTTGTGGAACTGGAAGTGAAATCAGGGTGTTGGTGGAATTATAGTGGAAAGCAATTTTTAAATGCTATTATTAACTCCTAGAAAGGTAAGGATCAAGCATGCAGCATTATTTTTTTCAGTCAAGTATATTGGGTGTTTTAAAGCAGTGTTTGCTAATTACCTAACAGTTTTAGATACAGGTCAGCCCTGATCTTGAATTCTTTCAACTGATTTTGGTTTGCAATGAAAGCATGGGAAGCATTTTTGACATCCAGAATTTTTGTTTGGAGAAAAAGGTGTTAAAATTCAAGGAAATGATTTGGCAGAAGGCTCAACAAAGGTGAGAAAATAGTGGACACCTGTAGAAATAAACATGCTTTCTGGGCGTTGATGAGGATAATCCAGGAAAAATTGCAAAGCTTACCTAGTTGGGGGATCCTGTTCTTACCTAAGCTGTGTGTACAGACTGAGGATGAAACAAGTGACCTGGATGTTCCATGCTTTCTTTTAGTCTTCCTCGTGCTGAGCCACTGACTTCCCAGATGCTGGCTAACATCATTCACAACATAACTTAGAAATAGGGTCAATGTCTACAGCTCATTACGAGCTCTACAGAAACACCAGATACCCTGTGATTAACCACTTTGTGCAGATAATGAGTTTTTTATGGCTGACCCCCAGCCTGCTCACTGGAGTATATTATACTGATGATGTTCTCTGTGACATCAGTTATGATGTGTTGATGGGGTCCAGTATCACCCTGAAGAAGTTTAATTTCTCACTGGTGTACACGTTCTGCTTACTGTGGGTTGATTTGGGAAATACTGGATAATAGTACACGTCTCTTTTGGCAGAGGAGAAGGGCTTGTCTGTGCTGAGGTCACACAGCTGTTCTGGTACTGCAGATTCATAAAGGCAACTCTGCTGTTCTAGATGATGAGATTTGTGCTGGATAATGTTACTGGTACTAATACAAAGAAAATGCAAATGAAGGCATACCCTGGAAGTGATTAATGTTAGGAGATTCTAGAAATTTTTAAAAAGTTTCTGTCCCTGTTTCCCATTCTCAGATTTGTACTGCACATTAGAGGTGGATTCTTTTGGGTATTTTGTGAACAAAGCTAAAACTAGAGTTTACAGAGACACCACAGAGCCCAATTGGAATGAGGTAAGTTGGATTTTTTTTCTTCATGTAGCTTCTTTCATGTGCCAAACATCAATGCATGGTGTACAGAAAACCTGCAAATGGAAGATCTTGCTGCATGCACAGCACTTGTGCTGCATATGCTGCCTCTCAGAAAACATTTCCATGCCAGGTTCATTTGGCTGTCAGGGCTTGCAGATTTCCTCTTGGATTAGCTATCGCTAAACAAACATTCCAGCACAAATCAATCTTGTCCAGCATTTCATCATTCAAACAGATGCATGTTTGATGATTTTTTTTTTAAAGGCACAAGTGAAAAATCTATTGAAGAAGGAGGTGCTTTTTTTATTTATTGTGAGGCGGAAGAAATAGCAATAGACATTTTGCCTGTTTACAGCCAACTCAAATCTGCTGTGGAGCAAAATTAAATAGAAGGTGGGCGGGTTTCTTTCTTTGAATGATGCTTTGCTGAAACTCAGTGAAACTTGACTGAGGAGTCAGCAATTTTAGTCTCCAATTTTGACCACCATATATATACAACCTAATTTCCATTTATTTCTAGATCAACTCCATTAGGAGGAGGAGATTGTATCAGTCCTCAAGTGCTCCTTCTTGATGAGTTTTAAGGGGACTATATTCATTATTAAGAGACTAGTGATCTGCTCTGGTGTATTCATTCCTTTTTCCTTCCCTGGTACCCTGCAGGAGTTTGAGATTGAGCTGGAAGGCTCACAGACTCTGCGGATTCTGTGCTATGAAAAGTGCTACAACAAAACCAAGCTCACCAAAGAGGATGGAGAGAGCACGGATCGCATAATGGGGAAAGGACAGATCCAGGTAGGACTGTGCTTAACTCATTGCTGCTACCCTTACTGCAAAACATAATGGGACTTCTGAATCCTGGAGTTCACCAAGAAGGTTTAATGCTGCCTTCTTTGTCTCAGTATTGGAGATTTTCTTCCAGACAGCGAGCTAAGTATACAGTGTGATTCAAAAGAGGGAAGTCAGCAGCTTTTTCCTTCATGCCTTGTCCTCTATGCTTGCTTCCATACCCTTATGGAATAGATGCTTTTTTGTTAACATTTATGTATTGATCTCTGGTTTCCCTGTTAACTTTTAAAACTCCCAGTGCTATGTATAGGAACTGCATTGTTACTATGTCCTGGGCACTGTTCAGGATGCTCCATTCGTGACAAAAAAGGAAGCAATGAATATACTATCCCCTCTGTAAATCATGTGGAAGAAATGTTGCCTTCTGTGTGGCTAGAAGTTAATTGATGTGATAGCAAGGCCTTGTAGGACAGACTTATTGTCCTGATAACTGCCATGTCCAGAGTATGGTGTCCATGACAGCAGGCTGCATCTGAGAAAGATTACCACTGCTGACAATCAGCATAAGACACTTTGTCTGTGTGGCAAATCTGGAATGCAATAGGGAGTGTGATGACATGATTGCAAATGGATGCTACTCTCAGGGAGCTGCTGTGTGATAAAGCTCCATGCAGGAGAAATCAGGTCAGCAGTGGAGGATGACACTGAGAATGTATATTCTCCATCTTCCAGTTTGTTGCACAATCTCTCCACAGCCTCAGGTTAAATGCTTGCTCTGAGTACACATTTCTTTGTGTTGGACTGACTGCTGTACAGAGCAGACACCCTATCCAGATACCTTTTGCTTTCTGGCACACTGAAAACTACCACCAGTTCTCCTTCATTTACATCTGATTCTTCATCACTCCATGGATGACAGCTTTCTCCAGCATTTCAGTGACAGTCATACAGGCCAAGGCCATTTGTGGGATTTCAGAAACAGCTCTGATTGAGGGCAGGATCACATCTCACCTTTGCTTTAAAAGGGTTGATTGTCTAAATGAGTTTCATTAGGTCTGATTCTTTCCCTCCCTCCTTGCAGCCCTGAGGCTTTCCAGGAAAGCTTTTGTCACCAAACACACGGTGTGTGTTTGAAAGAAAACTTGCATACAAATCAATAAATGTTAATACAGGGTGCCTCCTGTGTATGGCTCAGGCTAACCAGATATCAGTATGGCCCTTTTGCTAACAAAAGCTTCTTTTCCATGGAGCTGAGCAACTACAAAAGAGAAAGTTTTCAGCCCTGAAATGCCCTGGAGATTAGTGTGCTCATAATTGAGAGCTCTGAAATCACTGACCATCTAAATTCTTCAAGTATTTTAAGTAAATTTTTAAAAAATAATATATTTTACGTTTTAAATTTTTTTTTACCACAAGAGTGGCTTTTTTATGCACAGCACTTTTACATTCTGTTAAAACATTTTATATTTAAGTTAGTAAGTAAAACTACTCCTTGGTGATACTTGAATATTAATAGCACTATGAGTCTTTTGGAGAAACCTGAACAAAAAAGTTAAAGAAAAGTAAGTTTTTTATTAATATGCAGAAAATTACATTCTGTTGTATCACTAAAGGCAAATGCAGAAGTTCTCTTGCTTTCAGTAAATCCACTGTGCAATGTATTAAGAAACTTAGTAAGCTCTCACAGCATCCTCTTAGTTCTCCATGATTTCTTTCTCATCATACAACTTTTTAATATTATTGAATAACTTCAAGTCATAAGGGAGTCTGGTAATATTTCAGATTGATGAGGATTATTAGAGGTTTTTCTTTTGAAAGCAAGCACCATTTCACTATTAAGAAATCTTAACAATGCAACAGCAAAATCAAATTGCAGCCTGTGGCTGGAGGTTAGTAGTATTAATGCCTTTAGCATTTTTTCCATCCACTGGTTTTATAATAATTTTCTTTCAGGATTTTTCCAGGTGCTTTTACATGATTTTTTAAAAATTTATTTTAGAGTTTCTAGTGTATCTAGGGCTTTCTGTTTTGGTGGTGTTGTTGCATTGTCATTATTCAGCTGAAGTCTGTCTTCTGTAATGGCAAAGTATGTAAAATTGGATGAGAATTTTTTCCCAAGATTCCCTTTAGTTAAAATATCTGGGAACATAAAGAAAATAGTAGTGTCTGCATCCTCTTGCTGATAAAAATAGGAAAAATTATGTATTGGCTAATTCACAATGAGTTGTTAAACCCTATGTTACTATTGTAAATCTTCAACTTCCCACTACTAGGATTTCTGACTCACCAAATTCTCTGAGCTGCAGTGATGAGGACAATGCATCAGGGAGATGAGGACTGTTCTGGCTGTGAAATGTTTATTAAATATTCCCGTTACATAATGGTAGTGGAGGAAGGAAGACTGGAAATTTGTCCATGTGGTCAGAAGCTTCCAGGAATGGGCAGCAATTTTAGTAGCTCCCATTGCTCATATTTTCTTTTCCTGTGGAATACTTTATTTACCTGTTTTTGTAGCCACATACTTCATTGCTTGACAACATGCAAGTTCTATCCATGAAAAAGAAATCCACGAGGTTTTTGTATGGGAGATCATCCTGTAAATGTAGAATTGAAGTCCTTGTCAAGCCTTCTGGGAATGGCAGTGGTGGATGAGCAGTATTTAACCAGAAGGCACACATGAGTGGCTTCTGTTACATCTCAGTCAAGAGAAATACAGGGAGAAGTTGCCACTTTTGGGTATGTGGTGAAACTGAAATTATTGAGGTCCTTAGGGGAGGAAGAAATGGAAATAATCTTATGGGAGGAAACATAAGGCTTAGTTCAGTTGTAAGCATTAGCTCCTCTTATTTTGACCTTTTTTTTTTCTTTCTTTCTTTTTTTCTTTTTTTCTTTTTTTCTTTTTTTCTTTTTTCTTTTTTCTTTTTTCTTTTTTTCTTCTTTTCTTTTTTTCTTTTTTTTTCTTTTTTTTCTGTTGTTACCTTGCAATCTGTCTTTGGCACATGGGAAGCTGATCCTTTTGCTCTTTGAATTTGGCACTTCAGGTGGCAGACACATCCACGTTTTGAGTGTAGCAGCCTTTTATTTGGTCCTGACACTGCATCTAAGTTGGCAGTTAAGTCAGCAAAACTGACCTCTGCCTTGGGAGCTTGATACATGAGTAACCTGATCCTTCATCCTGTGATCCATCTCCTGCAATTGGTGTGTCCTAGAAATGTTGTTTCCCGTGTTGTGTTTTTCTGCCTGAAAAAAACCTCAGGCAAACCATTTCCTTCTCCCTTACAGCAGTGCTGGAAAATCAGCAAGCATGTGACTGTAGATCAGTCATTCTGTAGTAGCAGTGCAACACCATTCCTCTGTTGCCATGCAAAACAATCACCTATCTCCTTAATAATCTGAGATGTTTCCTAGCGGTGCCCATGGCTGTTTCAGACACCTAGGTTGTTTTCCATGTAAAACAGATTGCCACATGCTGTATACCTCCCAAGGATCAACTCTGAAAACCTTTTACTCTCTCAAGTTCATTTGAGCAGTTTGCTCATGCAGAACAGTATCCCAGCAATGAAAACAGGGTGGAAATGAAGCAGGTGAAGGGTCATGTCTAAAGGGTGATGGTGGGGAAGATTAAGATGTCAGTGGGGAGCTTTGAGAAGAATGGGGTTATGGCTGGACTGGGACTTTCCAGCAGCAGTCAGCCTCTTGACAGCATGTCTGTCACAACAGCTACAATTAAAAACTGATGGACTGTAAAGTTGCCAGGGAGCTTTAATAAAAGGAGGAAGTAATGTGAATAAATAGCAGAAAACACACTAGCCTTAAGGTTGTCTCAATCCTTGCTCTCGGGCATTTAATTTCTACCCATGCATCTTTGTTTTTTCCTCTTTCTGTATGTTTTGTTTTCTCTTCAGAGGAAGAAAACGTGATCATCAAACTCTCTGGTGTTGCCCTAGGGCAGAGCACAGACCCCCTTCTTTTCAGAGCCTGGCTGTCGTTTGCCATTGACCATCATCCTCAGTTCACCTTTTTTGCTTACTGCTCTGTGTTGTGCAGGCTCAGCCTCTGCTGACTGCTGTACATTAATTGTCTGTCTTAATCCAGTGCTAAGCTGCCAGGAGGGCCAGAGGCTTGCACTCAGAAATCCCTGTGGTGCTGAGCTGCTTTGTTCTATTGTGTTTGGTGCAGGATGCAGAGAGGCATTCGTTAGTGAATTTGGGGCTGTATCTTGCCACTGCAAATGCCAAAGAATGCCTGGGGGAGTAAAGACAAACTGGTTGGTTTGTGCTTTTCCTGTGCAGCGTGCACTTGTGGTGAGGACTGTAAACTAGGCGGTGGGATAGAGGCTGGGAGGGTTTTAGCAGGTCTCCTGTTTGCATATGTCATGGAAGCAGCACAGTTTTTCACAGTTTCAGTGGAGAATGGGTCAGGTCCTTTGTCATTTAAACTAAGCAACTGTTTGAAGGGAATATTTAAAGGTGCAGGAGATTTCACTGTCGATTTAACGCAGAAGCAGTCATTTCACAGTGCCTCCCCTTCCTGAGCTGACAAAGCCAGTGCCCTGTGCTTGCTCACTCAGAGCAGCCTCCTTCTGCCTCGCAGTCTGGAGATTGCATTCTTCTGCTCAGTGTTCTGTCTTCCAAGTCATTGATTTACAAATCAGGCCAGAAGACAGCATGACCCCATTTGTCACAGGCTCTTTCTGTGCATCACGCTCTCTTAACTCTTTGTCTTCAGACCACTTTGTAAGCAGTCTGCTTCAGCTGCCCTTTCCCCGGGTTGCTTTTACTGGCCTTAGGTCAGTCATTTGTAGGCTCCAGGACTGAAAGCTTGCTCAAAGTCTAAATGGAGTTCTTAGTTTCCTGTTGACCCTGTTATTTCCTACTGTGACTTTATCAAACTGTTGGACCTGATCTTCCTGTCTCACTCAGCATTGCTGAGAGCTTATTCAAGCTTTGCTTCTGTTTTAGCTTCCATCATTTTACTTTGTTATTTAAATAGCAACTTAGAGGAGATTTATTTTTTTCTTTTAATTGTTGTTGTTATTGCTAGTGATTTATGCAGGGTTGGCTGGGGTCAGCCAGACCAGACCCACTCCCTGGTGCTTGTTCTCCCTAGCTGGTCTCCATTCAAGCCAAGCTGTTCTCCAGCAGGTGTCAAATAGCAGGTGGGGAGCACAGGGTCCTGCCAGCCCTGCAACAGAGCTCAGAGATAAGGGAGTAAGAGGTGGCAGCAGGTCCATCACAGTAATTGCTCAGCTACAGTAGTTACCCAGCAAGGATTAGTCTCAGTGAGCTCTCAGCTCCAGCAGCTCTTCCTTTGCCTGACACTCACTCTTGGGACAGAGTAGGACTTCGTTTGGCTTGTACTTTTTAACTGCTATGTACTTGCTTTTGTTTTGTACAGTGGTATGAATCCTCTTGTCATCACTGAGACTTAACCAGTAATACCTGCTAGTTTAACTAGTTGTTGGCAGATATTCAAAACCTTCTTCCCCTCTCAGTCTTAAGCAGTTTCTCCCTGCTATAAATAATACACACTCACTGACTTCATTCTAAAAACATATGGAGGAGCACTGCTTCTGAGCTGGAGGATTGGTGTGGCTGTATCTGTCAGCAGCACCATTTTGGCAGCTTAATGGGACGGCTGCTGAGGCACTGGAGATCAAGCTTTCAGGAACACTGGGCATGGTTGCCCTTCATAGGAAACCAGACACTTCAGAAAAGGTTTCCTCTTGATTCTGGGAAAGAATGCAGTTGTTGAAAGAAATCAACCTCCCAGCACGGAAATCCAGGGAAGAACAGCCTAGATTCTGGCCAGCTTGTAGGGACCTTGGCCAGCCACACAGGCGGGGGCGGATCTGTTCCACCAGTTATAAGCAAACCCTCTTGGCAAGCAGTCTGTTATTTGGGATTGCTGAAGCACTGAAGCTAAGCACTGCTGCCCATTGGCCTCCTGGACCTTTGTGCGGTCCCAAAATGTGGGAGCTACGGGTTACTGACTATTCCTTACAAGGGGTCTTCAGGAATTTCTTCCAGAGTTGCACCTACAGGAACCGGTCCAATTCGACAGGAAAGCACCTGTGTGCTGGCAGCACCCCCCTGTGGGCTCACATCCGTAACAAAGCACGCAGAGATAAGGTTGGCTGACTTGCTTCTCTTGGGGTGTCTGTAGTGTGAACAAGCAGTGAGAAACTTCTCTCTGCCAGCTGTCATTTTTGAGGAGTGGGGAAGTGCATGGGGGGGACTTGTTTCTGTAGCTGTCAACAACACTGGGCTGGTTTGTTGGTGATCTGAGAGAGTGTGAGCATGATTGCAGCCAGGATCTCCCAGAGCATACTGCAGCTGCTGTTGCTTCAACACTTGCCTCTGCCTTTCAGAGAACTCTGCTTTCCCTGGGGTTCTGTGGGAAGGAGGAGCTGTGCTACAGAAGTAGCTCTAGTACTGAGTGTCCCCTTGTTTGCAGAGGACAGTGCCACTGCAGTTACTTCTTTCTGGTCTTGCTGTGTCTCAGTGTTCAAGAGCCAAGCATTACACAGCCTTAGGAGGCACTGAAGTCTACTTGCCTTGGCTGGTTGTGATTGCTGCTGCAAGTCCCCATGCAGACAGGTCTTCTCTCTCTTTGCCCCTCTAGCTTGAGCTGACTGCCACTCTTCAGGCATTCAGATGTGTTTGGACTTTCCCAGGCAGTACTGGAATGGCTGGGTGATGTTTATGCACTCGAATCAGCTGTTTCCCAGCCTCACAACTGTCCACTCAAGAGATCAAGCAAAGCTGAAGATGGGAGGTCAGGGCTTGGTGACAGAACTAGTTTCTGTTTAATGAATTCTTGCAATAGCAGAGCCAGGTCTTCTTCCCACCTCTGTGTTCCATAGCAATGGAAAAAAGGAATAGGCAGGCTGAAAGAGGATAACTTTCTATGATTTCTGGGACCATTTTCTCAATTTCTTTTCTTTTGGATCCCAACAGAGGTTTGGTTTGTTTAAAGTTATTTGTGTCTGTATGGATCACTTTATATTTCTCTCCTTTGCTCTGATTGTTAGAGTCATCATGTCTCTCAAATTCAGTGGAGCATTCTTGGAATATATTAGCTTCATAGCCAAGAGCTATAAAGTTCTCCAGACTGGCTTTTTATTTCAGTGCAATAGTTTCACACTTACCAAACCTCACCTGTTTCTAGAAAACTGAAGAGGTAGACAGATTCCTCTATTTCAAATCAGAGTCATTTCATTAATCTCTCCTCACCTTTTCTGACTTCTAGCCCTGTGGGACAGGACAAATCTGTCTGGCTGTTAATGTGCCTGTTGTGCGAGAGCAATGAATGCAGTCTCTCTCCCTGTGAAAGCTGAGGTTATTGGCTTTCCAACTTTGATTTTTCTTGCTGAGGTTGCCTTTGTTGTTGAGCAGACATTGCACACATGTTGCTGGATTTTCAAGTCATCAGGCCTGTTTAGAGAACTGCACAATACCTGAGTGTCCCATTACCTGAAACCAGGGAAGCTTTGGTAGGGGTTTTCCTATGGAAATGACATGTTGAAAGCACCTAGTGCTCTGCTGACTTAAAGAAGATTTTCAGGATAGCTGAGTTCTCTGAAGTCTGTTCCTAGCTCATGGGTAATTTCCATGTTTTTCAGCTGGACCCACAGGCATTGCAGGACAAAGATTGGCAGCGCACAGTCATCTCCATGAACGGAGTAAGTATGGAAAAGAGAAGCTAGCACTGCTTCTGTACCTCTTCTGTGCTTTATTTATTTCTTTGCTTTCCATTGCAGCACAAAAAAAAAAAAAAATCAAGGAATTAAAAGGTTTGAAAAGTGATAGCAATTCTCTTTTATTCTCTTTTGTTCAGGTTGAAGTGAAGCTGTCTGTGAAGTTTACCAGTCGGGAGTTTAGCCTGAAGAGGATGCCCTCCCGCAAACAAACCGGGGTGTTTGGGGTCAAGATTGCCATTGTCACCAAGTGAGCTGATGGGACACATTTCTCCCTGTGGTTTGTCAGAAAGCCAACTGGGCAGCGGGTTGGCCTTGTTACTCCACTGAGGGATTTGTTAGCCAAGTCTGCTTCGTGTGTATGTAGATGGCTGGGGCTGCAGAAAAGAGATGGTGTTTGTTATCTGAGCTTTTTGCAGGGAAGAAAACAGCATGCACACAGTTTTTGAAAGCTCAGGTGTTTACTTACAGAATATTGGTTTTATGAGTTCTGGAAATGCCCCTTGCCCCTTTCCTCTGTAGTTAGCTGACTTGGTCACGTATTTCCAGAGACACTGAATAGTGATGTTTCCTTTTCGTAATCGGAAATATTCCAGTTCTTTGGATCCTGTTGTATTATTTTAACCCCTGATCTTTTGTTGTTAATCCTTTGCCAGAAGAAACCTGTTTGTTCTGGTACATAGTTTTGGAAGTGTGGTATTTCCTCTGTATGGAATTGTGTTGATTGGAAAGCAACAGTGTTGCTGTGTTTTCAAGGTCTGTTTTTGAATCCTGATTTACCTGCACACAGTCACAGACTCTAGAAGCACTAAGACCCAGCCAGAAGCCCAAGTGCTCAGGCAGCTGCAGAGCAGAAAATCCAGGCTGACACTCAGAAAACTTTTTCAATTCAGTTTTGATTGTCAGCTCAGACTTTCTCCCACCCCATTCTCCAGAAGGGGTTTGCACAGTAAAATGATAGGGTGATTTTAGGCAGCTTGGCTGGGGTGATGACCATTGAGGGCATGGGTTGTGCTGAACTTTTGTCTCTGGCTTTCTTAAGGAGAGAGAGATCCAAGGTGCCTTACATAGTGCGCCAGTGTGTGGAGGAGATAGAGCGACGTGGGATGGAGGAGGTGGGCATCTACCGTGTCTCTGGGGTTGCAACTGATATCCAAGCTTTGAAAGCTGCCTTTGATGTCAGTAAGTAATTGCCTCTTATGTTTCCCTTTGCACTGTGAGAAGCTGTGTGAGCTCTCTGTCAGTTGGCTTTGCTATTTATACTCTGGTGTTCCACAAGGAGCATTAAGAAGTAGAGATTCCTGCATAAGAAGAATCATTTTCAGATTGATTTATGAATCTTCACTAGTGGAAGTAAGAGTGTTTCACAGTTTGAAAAAATTACTTTTTAAAATTTATATTGGATGCTGTTTTATACTATGCTTCATGACATTGGTGCTGGCTCTACTGATTGGTCTGTTGGAGGAAAGGGGGTGGTTTTGTTGTTTTAATAGTAACAAAACAGAAATGTGAGCCCTGAGTTGCCTGTGTACTCTAGCTGCACTCTTTGGGTACTTGGACAGCCTCAGAGTTTCTTATTCCATGCTGTTAGAGGCAGGGAATTGGAATAACAATTGTCACTAACAAAAGGTGAAACTCATACAAATGTCAAGCAGGGCTTGTTCCAGATCAGGCACAGTTATGCTGTGCCAGCATAACTAAACTCTCTACTGAGTTTATAACTTTAACTGCAGTCTTTTTTGTAGGCATTCAGTTATCAGGAGGTGGCTCATTTAATTTTGGGAGATGTAAACAGGAAAACTCTCAGCTATTTGGGCAAAGACAATGGATAAACAAAGTGAGCCAAAACCAGAAAAAGAAAGGAAAGCAAAGCCAGCAGCTTCTTTACCCTGCTTGCCCTCTTCCCTCTTTCAGATAACAAAGATGTGTCAGTGATGATGAGCGAGATGGATGTCAACGCCATCGCAGGCACCTTGAAGCTGTACTTCCGAGAGCTGCCTGAACCCCTCTTTACAGATGAACTGTACCCCAACTTTGCTGAGGGCATTGGTAGGTGGTAGCAGAAGTAACCCTCGATAACGGGGTCTGAGTTAAAGACACTGTTCTGTAGGAGGATGCTCCCAAGACAATACAAACCCTGTATTTATAATGTCAGGCAGAAACCTGGAACAAGCTACTAGGGAAGTGAAATGGAGCTCAGAACTGGGTGTTGGAATGGCATCTTCTTCCTATGAGCTTGAATATGGGCAATTGCCAGGCCTTTTTGTAAGTCAAAAATGTCCATGTTTCTGAAGGATAGGTTAAGAATAGAATGACAGCGTGCTTGTGGGCTTGCTGGTTGCCCCATTCAGGTTTTCAGGGAAGTCCACTTTGAGGGGGATATACCTCATGGTATCTAGATGTGAGGAAAAAATTCAAAATGGTTGAAAGTCCAAAAGCACTTGAAAAGATTCTCAATATATTTATGAAATAAAGGAAAGAGATCCTGTGGGTATTGATGTGCAAATCTGGCCTTCTGATCTCTGGAATACAGACCATCCATATTTGTTGGCTTGGAAATTATGTGGTCAGCCAAATTTTTACTCCCTGCCTGTGGTGATGTTTTGTTATTTTCTGTCTTGTAGCACTTTCAGATCCTGTTGCAAAGGAAAGCTGCATGTTGAATCTATTGTTATCGCTTCCAGAACCCAACCTTGTGACATTCCTTTTCCTTTTGGACCATTTAAAAAGGTATCACATGGATCCTTTAGACACATAGTTAATGTTTAAAGCATTATTGATTTAAATTTTTTTAACTTTTCTGCCTTGGTTTCTTCTCTCAAGTGTGAGCTGTGTCTTTATAGTGCCTGGAGACTGTGATAGTGTCAGATGAGGAGTATTGCTTACACAGAAAGTTCATTTAGGCACATCTGGAGAGAGTGGTTGACTATATGCCTCTAAAACTTTTTATGAAAAGAATAAATATGGTTTCTTACCTAAGAATGCTTCCAAACTCAGTTATTTGTAAAGATCTGCTTTATTCATTGTTTCTTTTCCCAGGGTTGCTGAGAGGGAAAGCATTAACAAGATGTCCTTGCATAATCTTGCAACTGTCTTTGGACCAACGCTGCTCAGACCTTCAGAGAAGGACAGTAAAATCCCTGCTAACCCAACCCAGCCCATCACAATGACTGATAGTTGGTCACTAGAAGTCATGTCCCAGGTAAAACCCTAAATGTGCTGTTGAATCTTGTGAACACAATATGTGGGAAGCTGAAGTCCTCTAGCAAGCAATGCTTCAGCCATCCTGCTGTGTGTGCATGACAGGTTTTATTTTAGTCCTAAACAACTTTCACCCTTACATGGGTATTTAAGGCTGTTTGCAGAACTGTTTCTTCAGGCCTCTGTACTACTACAGCTTTCAATGGAAAAATGTCCATGTGCACACAGTCCTGGATATTTCCTGTTTGTGCACAGTAAGATTTTTTGGGGCTGTCTCATAGCACCATATTGCTCACCTGGGGTAAAAGGACTGTCAGTGTTTTTCCACCATGCTCCTCAGCACTGAAACCAGCCTCACCAATGCACAACAAAATTCTTTGTTAAATTCAGGTTCCTTAGACTACTGCTGCCTTTTGAGGGTGATGCAGAGAATTCAAGCACAGAAACCTAGCTCACTGTGAGAGCTCCTCAGACTGGTTTGTACTTTCTTGATTGAGTAGCAACAAATTACAGATCAGATTGTTTCAGTTCAGTGGACTACCAACACTGCTGTTATACCCTAGAGGCTGAAAAGAGTGTCTCTGAAGCACTCCAAGTTTAAGTATTCCTTGCATTTAAATATAAGAATTATATATATATACACACAGAATAATTTAAAAATACTTAAAAAATTTATTTTATAGTACACTGTATTAAAACAAATACATAAATCCAAGGCATTCCTGTGGAGAGAGCTGTAGGCATGTCTGCCAGTTCTCAAATAGCCAGGATGAGAATGAGTTAACAGAGCTTTATTACCACCTTTTTCTTTCTCTTTCCAGGTTCAAGTTCTTCTGTACTTCCTGCAGCTAGAGACCATCCCTACCCCAGATAGCAAGAGGCAAAGCATTCTCTTCTCCACAGAGGTGTAGGTGTCTGCAGTACCAACAGGACACACAGAACTGCTCTTGGCACCCACCTGCCACACCTGAGAAAAAAGAAGACTGGTGTTCCTTCAGACACTGCTGGCCTGTTCCTCCCCCGGGGAATTACAGCCCTCAGTGCTTTTGCTATTTGTTAACCAGAGACAAGCTGAAGAGAGAGGAGAAAAATCTCTACTTCTGATTGTTAGGACCAGGACGGAACTGGAGATGGAGCTGCGCAGAACCTCCACTAGAGGGAGCAATAGGCACTCGAACAAAGGCACTGAGGAGTGTGGCTGGTATTCTTGTTGGGAATGTGACAGAAGGTATTCCTCATTTTGTGGGTTTAATTTATCATAAAGAAACTTCAAGATTTCTACTGGACCACTTGATAGGACGCCCCTTTTGGGTGAAGGGGAGTTACAAGATATATCACAACTGTGTCTTTAATAACTGCTGTTTTTAAAGTACTGTTCTAGGCCACAAAAATAACATTGCTTTGCCAGAGGAGAGGAGAAGGGAAGGGTCTGAGATCAAGATTCCCTCCTCAGAAATTCAAGTCTTGATTTGAACAGGGTTCTAAAGAAATGAAACAGTTTGGTGTACAACTAGAACTGTTGGTTCGTTTGGGGTTTGTATCTGGTTTTTTGTTTTGTTTTTTATGTTTGTTTTTTTTTCCTTGTTGGTTGTTTGGTTTTGTTGTTGTGGGTTTTTTTTCTGTCTCACCCACCCCTTCCCTTGCAAATGTTTATCCAGACTCCAGGGAAGGAGGTGCCCTGCTCTTGCATATGTTGCACATCTGATGGGTTGTTTCTTTTGAGTTAAGGGAGCCAGGCCCAGTGATGTTAGACTATAAATAAATACAGCAAATTAAAGAGAGGCAGGGAGGATTAGTCAGTGATTCTGTTTGTGATTCTGTTGTTTGTTTGCATACAAAAGCAGGGGCAATGGTATCCAGGCAGAATTGCTAAATTCCTTAAACCCCCACCAAACTTAATAAATATTAATCGAAAAGACTGTTAATTCTCAACACTCCAAAGGAAAGATTTTATCACTGCAAAAATAACTGAAGCATTTGGCTGGCTGCTTACTCCAAACTTTTATCAGAACATCTTTTTTCTTTTTTGATACTTGAATTTTTGGAGGCTTTGTACATTGCTTCTACAAGAGTCTTTTCTGATAGATTCAAATACTTTGATAAAATGTTTCAGAATGTACTTCATGGACAATCTAGCAAGTAGCATGCATCATGTGAAATTCCAACCCTGTTTTAAGTAAGAGCAGTGAAGAAATTTCTATGGAACTACATGCAGCAGCACAAAAGGTTGAGCCAAATGCTGGCTTTGTGTTTCCCTGCCTTACATCAGTTAAAGCCACGGGGGTTGCAGAGGTGTAAGGGGCAGCAGTGTTTGTCCAGGGAAGTGAAAGCATCACCTAACTCCTGGGATCCAGAGCAAAGTGTTCTGGCTAGAAAGCAGTTGTACCCAGCATCTTAGGGGGTGTGGGAGTGATTCCATTTCCATAAACTACTCCAGCCCCCTTCACTTCCTACCCTGTTCTGCAGCATCCATTTAGTGGCATCCATCTGTCATCATTCTGGTGAGAAGAAAAGTACAAGGGAAGGAGTTGGCATGGGAAGGGGAGGGAGAGACAGATTTTGAAAGGCTGGTGGAATTGTCAACATCACTTGAGGGGAAAAATGACAAAGAAAGCAACCACTGTTATGCTGAATTTCACATTTTCTGATGGGTGATCTGCAGCCTCTCAAACAAAATAACAAAATCATTTCAAACAGAAAAAAAGGGAATTTTTTTTGTAGTCACTGTAATTCCGACTGCTGCATAATATTAGAAAATATTGTACTGTGAAGTTGCAAATTCAAAAAAGAAATCAATATAAATTTCAATTTTGTGAGTATATCAATATTTTGCATGCATTGTAAGGATTCTTATAGGAATTTAATATTGCTTAGTATCCCTCCCTCCTTAGGTCTGGGAGCAAATCTCTTTGTAATGTAATGTACAACTAGAAATTCCTTCCCTCTTGTATGTATTTCCACTACATTCCAACTTCTGAACCCCTGAAACTGAAAAAGTGTTTATAGTAGGAGGTGCTTTTTGCGGGGAGGGAGGGAATGAAGGCAAGGGAACTTGAAGGCTTAAGACTTCGATTTATTTTATTTTTGCCTTTTTGAAGGTAAAAATTAATCACACTCCTGAAAAACATTGACTTCAGACAAGTCATGCAGACCAGGAAACCAGACTCCAGAGTTTTGGTTTGTATTTTGTTCTCAGTTGTACAGTGCAGTTCTGTAGCAATCCTTTTACTGCAAGCTGCACACCTCCCCGTTCCAAGGGTTGTGTGATGTGTCTGAGGCAGTACCACTGCTGATGACTTCACTTAAAAGGGAAAAAAAAGCCCCAACCAAACTACAGCAGGTGGTTGGGTGACAGCCTTTTCCTTTCAGCGTTTGGAATCTGTGGCTGCTCTTTGCAGTGTTGAAACTGGAAAGCAATATTATAATGACTGTGCCAATTCACTTTTGCCCAACTTTTTAATTTTTATTTATGTAGGAAATAAATTTTAATGTTAAATTACTGATCTATATTATGTAACCGTGAGAAAATTGCTTTTGCTTTGGTTACTGTTACAGGTTGTTGCTTTTAGTCTCTCATTACAATGCTCAGTTCTAATGTAACAATATCTAACATGCAGGCATGTGGATCAGGGAAAAAAAAAGTTAATTTAACTTAACCCATTAATTATTTCTGTTAAGTATGAATATGTTTTCCCCAAAGCTGGTAATTTTGGGCTGGAAAAGATAGTGCATCTTGTTGCTGATGATGAAAATGACTGCTTTGAAATATGAGAATCGATTTCTTGAATGTCCTTTAATTTTGCAATTAAGTTTTTTCAGATAGTCTTATGTTTTCAGAAATTGTTTCCAAAAGGCTTTTATGTTCTTTTCCCAGGGATGTTGGTTGGTTTGGGTTTTTTATTCATTTGGGGTTTTCTGTGGGGTTTTTTTTGTTTTTGTTTTTTACTTTGTTATATTTGTAATAAGCCTTATCATATTTAAACAAAAAGGGAATTGCAAAACTTGGCTTTAGAGAAAGCCTGATTTTTACTCTGATATATTCCCTTGTGAGTTGTGTCAGAAAAACTAACTTTTTCATTCTGTATACCCAATAAGGTACAATCTAAACATCAGAGCAAACTAGCAAAAAATTACATATGCACTGGGGATTTGTGTTCTTTCAGTTTCGAGTGTACTGGAGAGACCTTTCTAAAAATGTAGCTTTTAGTGGTAGGAATGTGAAACGTTAACACTTTCAACTGCAGAAACTCAGGTTGATGAGGACAGGCTGTGTCTTTAGTTTAAGGAGAGGAATCAACATCAGTTTCCTGGCTTTAGAAACTATTTTTAAATTCCCATGGATTTTTTTTCTTACACTGAATACATCTCTAAGTAAAACTTTATAATGTTAGGTAAAGCAAACTATGGGAAAAGTTTTCAAAGACAGACAAGAAGTAGTGGTTAACCAGATCAGTATCAGCTTTGAGTTTGTGCTTTGGATGGGAGGGGAGTGTTTGAAACCAAATTGAAACACATCCATTAAAAAGCTGCTGGTGTTCTTTATTCTTGCACAGATTTACCAAGTTGAGGTAGCTATTTCAGGCTGTATTTTAATGCTGCTGTTTAGCAATCAGCTTAAGGGTGAAACCACAGCAGTGTGCTGGTTGTAGTTGCTGATGCCCATTGCTTGCATCCATCCTGGCCTTCAGTTGCTGATCCCGGGCAATCAGCCTGCACTGTCTGAAGCAAAACTGCAGCGATTTTGTTGGCCACAAGGTGGTGGGTCCCACAGAGATGCATTTTTACAGTTAATTCATTTTACCTGTTTAAAAACCTGTTTTACGGTTGTTTGTTAGTTTGTTATGAGTTTATTTAAACAAATATACTGTTCTTTAAATTGTACATGGATTTCCAAATTTGTTTGTCACCTTTGTAACACTGGAAGTTATCACAATGTGTTAATTTGTCTTGATCCTTTCAAGTATGTATGAAATACAAATTGACCAACACGGCTTTGAAAAATGTTTAGAATCTGATGGAAAAAACCCAACCCTCTCTGCCTCACTGGTTAATTCTTTTATTTCAGTGTTTGGTCACCTACTGGGATAACATTATCAGATGTGGCATTCTTATTACAGAAATTTTAGTAAAAAATTGGAAATGTTTCAAGAGAACCCCCCACCCTTTCTTTTTTTACTTTAATTCAAGAAGATGGAGACTTGTAATAACAGTCATGCTCAAATGAAGGAATTTGCTTCTGTTCCTCGAAGAAAAATCTCAATTCCTAAGTAGAAACAACCAAATTACTCTAATTGAATTTTTGGTGTAGTTAGTAAGTAGTCTGTTTATTCCCTCCTAAATTTGTAGTTCAGGATATGTTTTTATTCATGAACTTAGCTAGCATTGGCACAGTACTGCCTTAGGTGAGTTTCAGCAATTCTCCATTCTGAACTAGAATGAAATGAATGTTCATGTAAACTATGAAATTCTCCCTGAACACAATACACAGATTGCCCTTGCAACCAAGGGGAGCTATAAAGGAAGCACTTATGAGTTAATGGTTATTGATTAAGAAGGTTTTAGGGAAGTAACACAAATGGAATAGAGAAGGAAAATAATTCAGATCCCATGGTCTGGAACTAGAAAGAAGTTCTCATTTCCTATTACAGAAGGTGGCTTGTGCCACAGGTAACTGTGAGCAAAGACTGTCTGGCCAGTAAATACAAATGAATATAGGAATGTGCTGGAACCCCTCATTCTCACTACTGAAAATTCACAGTTCAGTGCTGAGAAAGCAAAGCTGATCACTGGCTCTACCTCTTTTGCCCCAGTGGCAATACCTAGGAGCAATATAATCTGTATATTACTGTCCAGGAAACACCATCACAAAGAAGGAAAAAGTGAATAAAAGCAGTGACTGAGACTCTCTTTTAAGCTAAAAGTCTGTCTGCAAGGATAAAATGCCACAAATTGCTAAAATGAGAAAATGTTTGAAACAGTAAGACCAAAGAAAAGCTGAGTGTGTGTGTGTGTTATCTTGATTCTCCTCCTTCCATTTTCATGAGATATAGGCCCTCCAGGTCAAGCAGATACATAAATGCTGTTGTGAAGAATTAGAAAATTATTAAATTAGTTGGATTGCCTCCACTGCTGATTCTCTTTGTCACCACTTTATAGGAGAATTGCTGGAGACCATTGTGAAAACATGCAGGTGAGCCATGAAAACATTTCCTGTTTCACCTTGCAGTAAGAAAGACCCCCTCCTTTTCTAACAGAAACCACTTTACATAATTTTGTACTGTAGAAATTATCATGCTGGGAGGTTCAGTTTGTAGCAGAGCAATTCCTGGAGATAACTAAAACATTTCCAGTCTTCTGGTGCAGAATGCACCAGGTACTGCTAAAGCTCTGGGATCATGTAGGCCTGTTTTGTGAGTAAAGACTCAATGTACACCTGTTCAAGCATACTTGGGAATTAATCTGCTTGCAGAGTCCCCAAGCCTAGCATACTGTCACTGTTGTAGTCTTTTCTCCAGGGCTGAGCTGTTCCCAAGACATTCCACAGATGAACAATTCCTCTAATCTGCAGGATGATTTGTATGCCAAGTCCATGTTACATCCCTGTGGATGTGTGGAAGGGCTGGCACCTGTACAAAGCAGCCTCCTGCCTGGAAGAACATAGCAGCTTTCTGCAGATGACCTCAAACAAAGACTACAGTGGGTAGAGCCAGTGAACAGATGGCTTTGGTCCTCAGATGCTCACATCTCCCCTGGGGCACTGTGAGTGAGGCCCAAGGCAGGTAGGGGAAGAAATTCAGCCCCTTCCTTCCCATTGTGCTTAACTGAGTGATTAAATGCCAAATCTACACAGAGCAGCTCAAGCTTCTTCCTCCATTTTAGTCCCATTGTGGGGGAAATGAGGACTATTAACTCAAGGTATTACACAAACAGCTGAAAAGTGATGTGTATCTAAACCCAATTTCAAATACAGTAGGTGGTAATGCAACAGCTGCCACAGCAGAAAGATGTTTCTTTCCAGCAGCCTTTTCTAATGCCTTCACCACTTCTCACAGCCTGACAGAAATCCTCCTGTTTGGGGCTTCACAGGTTGGTAGGAAACTTGAAGAAGTCACTCACTGATGGTGTGTGTGGTCAGAATCCTGATAAAACTTACCTGCCCAGGGACATATTTGGGATACCACTACTAACCAAGGCAGCAAAAAGAGGGCAAGGAATTGTTACTGGATGACTGAGAAGCAACACAATGAAACAGTGAATTTAAATATGATCTCACAGCAGGATGCTGTGCACTTGTCTTTTGTCTGTCCAGAAAAAAAAAACCCAAAACTAAGCCTTCTCTTGCCTAAATTGTGTAGTTTATTCTTATCTCTAGTATTGCAAGTGTTGATAATCCATGAAGAATTCCAAGGAAGGGACTTAAGACTATTTATTTAAATTTAAATACAATTAAATTATATAAATAGTGGTAAATTATCAGGTGTAGAAGACAATTTGTTATTGTTTGGATAATTTGGGGTTTCATCAGACTTAATATTGTTGGCATTGTTTTAATGCTACCATGTTAGCAAGTTGGGTTTTGTAATTTTATACTGCTGTTGCTGGTGCTTCAGTATCTTGTAGTGCTCTGGTTTTGGAAGAGAAAACCTAATCCTGTTGGTTTAATACTGAAAGGTGTTGAACCTGTACTTATAAACACCTTTCAGTTTAGGCCCAAAAAGAGAGAAAAAGAAAAGGGAAAAAAAGGGGAAAAGTATTGTCATTCTGGATTTTTTTTTTGCATTTTCTGAAGATAAGTGACATGAAAAAGGGATCCAAAACTGTACTTGGGAAAAAAAAAAGGCATTTGTAGCCTTTCTTTGTACACAATGTTAAATAAAATCTCCTGTAACTATGTCTGTCTGGTTCTTTTTCGTCTTGTTTAACTAAAAACTGGACATACATTTAACTGAATGTGTGAATCACATTCCATTGCATTTGTTAGGGGCATGGAATTTAACACTGGTGTTTCAAAATAAAAGCTATTTCTTGTTTTACAAGCTCTATCACAGAAAGTAGAGAAGTAGCTGGGCAAAACAGTCCATTTTCAGATCTGTATTAATCCTTTTGAAGGAGCACTTCTTCAAAATGCAGCCAGGCTCAAACCCTGTCACCTTCCATTTGTGTGCAGAGCACTTGAGCTGTAGTTACCATATTTGCTAAAAAAAATCAGCTCTGGCTTCTAGTTCTTCAAACATTGCATGAAATTAGTGGGTTTTGCAGGAATCAATGTGGAAACTGAATCATTATTTCAAGCAAGTTCTTTTGGTGCTACATTTAAATTAAATATTATTTAAATTATTAATGTCATTAAAGTACATTTGTTTTAATATAGTCCAAATTTAATATAAAACATAAACCTCTATAATAAAATGACACCTGCTGAAAGCTCTCTGATTTTCATTGTGTGGATCACAAAGATGACAGGTCTCAATTGCAATATCCAAAACAGAGAAAAATGCAGCTGACTCTATTATAGTTTTTAAAACTACACTAAAATGAGGTGCAGGTCAAAAGAAAACTAACCCCTAAAGTGGGAAAAAAAAGGGAAAGCACATGACAGTTATCAATACTTTTTATCAGTGGTGTATCTTTATAATATAGTTTTCACTATATTAAGATGTCACAACATCACAGAATATTCCTGTTGGAATGGATCTCTCAGGATCATCAAGTCCACCTCCCTGCTCTTTGCAGGACTACCTAAAACTACCCCATCTGGCTAAGAGCATCATTCAGATGCTCCTTGAACTCTGCCAGGCTTGGAGCTGTGAGTGGAGGAGGATGAGAAAGAACATGAGTACACAATAACTATGGATGTTCTATGCAAATTGCCACACCTGAGCAGGTGTCTTCATTTTCCAGGCAGGTTCCTGAGGCTTGGAGCAGACTGTCCTGAGGCAGCTGCTCCCCAGGAGCCCTGCAGGATACAGCTATCAGTCTGAGTCAGGATCAGCTGTACCTGCCCGACTCCCCAGAGACTGTCTGCTCTTTGTTAGAAGCCTCCAATTATGGAGATTCTGTAATCCTCTTGGGCAATCTCATCCAGTACATAACCACAATGAGAAAGTTTTCCTAGTAGACAGTTGAACCACTCTCACAGACATTACAGGATACAATGCTGCAATGTGATGCAGGTTTTTTTCAGTGGCTGCATGTTCCTGAACTAGGACACCAGCTGTATGCCCTGTCAGCTAGCAGCTTACTCATTAATTTACTAAACTGGACAAACCACGTTCTGTTTCCTGCAGAGCCCCTTTGTGGGCTACCATGAGGAATACATTATACAAAACAAATGACATTTTTCACATCCCTAATACAGAAGAAATGCTGCTGATTGTCATGGAAATGCCATTTTCTTACTGACAACTTAATACAAAGGTGGAAACACAGATCAACATTTTGTTGAACACATCATGGATCAGCAAACTTACTGGAATGGCATTGGTCATATTGTTAGAAAACAAACATCAGAACTGTTACTTAAGTATAAAGAAGCATTTCAGTGTCAAACAAGTCTGCTGTGTCTGTGCAGCAGCCTTCCAGGGGAATCCCCTGCAGCTAAGAACAGGCAGACTGACAATAAATGGACTGGGAGGGACATCTAAATAAAATTACTGACTTCATAAGACATATAAATAGTAATTTTTTCCCACAATGTAAATCAAACTATGTTGTAACACCTGGAAGCATACAACCCCTCAGTTTTAAAGGGAACTCTGATGAAATCTAGATGTCATTTACAACATTAAAAATTCAATTTTACCTAAGATAAGGAGAGGACTGTAAATCACACTTGCTCTCACCAATCTGCAGCCCTATGAATTCTATGAAGGAATGTACCTCAGGGGAGAGGCTGCAATGCAATCTTACACCAAAGTGCTTCTTTTGATACAACAGCTGAATTGCTGTTGAGAGAAAAGCTTTAACCCATGATCTCAGTGACACAGAAACCCTGATGGGGAAACTTTTCACTGGGTTATGTCAAATCAGCACATTTTCTTAGTTACTGTGCTCACAGCACTTTCCAGCCAATGCCTGTAAATACAGACTGTGCTATACCTCCCACTGAAGCACCAACACTGTAATACGGGTTTATTAACTGCAGTTGCTCGTTATTCATGACAAGTCATACATCCTGCATAACAATGAGCTACTAACCCTAGCACAGGCTGTCAGAAGGAGCTAAACATCTGTAAACTTGTGTCCACACAGTTCTCGTAACCGAGAGAACACAAAGCTATTTCCTACAACGTTTAAACCGTCTTTATCCTTCAGTCAAATGAAAAGGCGAAACTGATGTAATATTGTACGGTAAGGCACAGCTCCAGATCCACAGCCCCTCCACTGCCACTCGGGCTGGGTGGCTCTACCTGCCCTCTGCACGGACAGTGACTGCGCTGGGGAACCCATGGGGACGAGGCCGCCACCGCCGCACCTTTACCGGGTTCCCTCATCAGGGTTCCTTTGAAGCTTAATTTTATTCTAGAAAAGAAAAAAAAGAAAAAAAAAAGGTCTTTATTTTACCAGAGCCAAACACACGCCTTAAGCCGGGGCCGCCGCCATCACCCCGTCCCGCAGGGCAGGCCAGGGCAGGGCAGGCCAGNCTCCCCCCTTCCCTCCCCTTCCCTCCCTTTCCTTTTCCTTCCCTTCCCTTCCCCGCGGGCTGAGCGCACTGCGTCGTCCCTGTCACCCATTTTGTGACTGTCCCTTCCCGGCGCTGCCGGCGGGAGCCGCCTCGGGGTGCCCCAGGGCATGCCGGCTCGGCCGTCTGCCTGGCAGGCGGTGAGGTAACGGAGGGCTTCGCGATTCCCGGCTAGCGGGGTAAGCTCAGGTTTGCTCAGGTTAGCATCCAAGGGTGAAATAATTTTGTTTCCTGCAGCTGGATTGTTTCTGCGGAGAGGGGTGGTGGTGCTGCATGTGGGAGCCTTCTGAGGAGAAAGGTGGTGTGCCTGCGCTTGGGCACTTGGGCTGCTGGGTTCTGGGGTGGTGGGGAGGACCTGTGTCTGGATTCCAGTCTCGCTCGTCTGAGGTGCCGATTTTCTGCGTTTTTACAGCTGCAAGTTCCTCGAACTTCCCGCTTTGTGCTTTCTGTGCGCCTTTCTGTCCCTCACAGTGTTCTTTCTTGCAACTTTTACGTGACCCGGTAGTGCCAGGCATGGAGGAAAGCAGACTCCTATAGCTGGGCCTAAATCAGAGGGTCGCCAGCCTGTTCCAAGAGTCTTCTCTCCTCTGTGTCCTCAGAGAGGAAAACAATGCAGTGCTGATGCTCAGCAAACTGCACACTTCTTTCTCTCCACAACATCAGTTCACCATCTGTGATTGCGTGAAGTGTCTGTTTGTGCTATGATCTGGAAAATGTAACTCCTGTAGCAGAAAATGTGTCTTGTAAAAGGTTCCACTGAATGAAAAGAGCCCTAGGTCCTGTGGAAGGATGTAGTCTGCAAGCTCTACTCACCCCAAAAGTAAACATAAACCTTCTGTTGCTGCTTCCTGCTTAGTTAATGGTGTGGAGTTTAGCTGCTGAAGCATGGGCAAACTAAAGCCAGTGGCTGGTTTTAACACTGTGTGGATCATAATGCAGTTCTGCAGTAGCTCAGAGATACAATTTCTCCTCCCCCCTTCAGCCTGGTTGACTGTTGTTAGGTAATTGCTAAGAAAAGGGAACAGAGCAAGTAATTGTAAACAGTTGAGAGAAACTGAGACCGAGGGTAGTCTCATATTTCTTATAACACTGCCACTTAATCTTCAGTTAATCATATTCTATGCTGGTAGACTGTGTGAAATAAAGAGAAAGGAAAAATCAAGTTTTCCTATGTTTCTGTGTGTCTGCAGACCTGTGTCTCTTTCCTTTCTTTATTATTAATGCAATTTTGGGGAAGAAAAGATCTCAAGTCTTTTTAAGTTATTTTATCATTTTTGTCAAATACAGTGCCATCTGGATAAACACTTCAGTCCACATTCCCACTTCTTTTATCAGCTCAAGTCAAAGAGCCATTTGTTGACATGAGTTTTGGTGTGGTTATTCATAAAGATATGTTCTTTCTTCAGTAGTATAAAGGGCTGTTCTACTAAAATTCAATGATGGTGGAACATCACAGTGGGCAAACCTCTGAGCAGGGGTCTCCAGTTCTTGGACTGTATTTTTTATTGTGTTTTGCAGCTGACTAGCTCTGTGGCAGTTTCCCTCTCTCCATGTTCTAAGGCTGTGTGATCTCAGTGGCTTTCCAGGCCTGCCACCAAAGGCATCTTGAGGAGAAGCTTAAGTCAAGGCTTCCTTTAATGGAGAGTGTGTTCGTAGAGTAGCAAATCAAAGAAAACTTAAAAGGCTGATTGTCTGGTGTGTGGTCATTCATGCTAGTTAACTGTCAGAATGGTTACTGGTATGGCTTAGCTGGGCCCCCTGATATTTTCCTAAGCCATACCTGGGCATCATTCCTAGGTGACAAATGCCAGGTCTTCTCCACACAGACATGGGACATGGCCACCCTGTCTGGGTGGGGGAGAGGCGAAAGTGATTTTATTTCTGTATAGTCACAAATACAGCAGTACAGCTTTGCTTCCAGACTGAAGATAGACCTCTGGCCGGTGTTAGTTACTAGTGTAAGGTGTAGCTAGTGACTTTTAGAAATTTTTGTCTAAGTGCATGTTGAAATAGTTATTATTATGTCGTGAAGATTTCATTGTACAGAATAGATGAAGGGATATGCAGCTGACATTTTAGGCATGAATAAATACATACGTAACATGATGAAGGGAAATCAGTTTGGGCCATTTTTGCTTTACTGTTAGTATGAAAGTGGAAAGTATGTTCTCTGAAGGCAGAGACATGCAGCAGAAACTCAAGAGATTTGTCGTTACTGTACTTCAGAAGTTTTTTTTTATTGCCCTGATCTTGCCTGTCTTGCCAACTAGGATCCAGTTCTAGAAGTGTATATTGCTGTTAATGTGACTGAATCTCTGTTGCTCAGTGGGAAAAACAGAGTAAGAAAAAGTTATGCTTGTACTTTTTGGCTTCAGAAATCACCCCATTTGATCTTATTTTTAGTCTTTATACTGAAAAAGGGAGAAAAAAATGGGTGTTGGAAGCTGAGTTATATACTTAATCATAGCCTTGATCGTCACCAAGTAACCAGTCACAAGGAACATATTACTTGTTTCTTTTGAGCTTATTCCAACTGAACTGATCAGAGAAGCCACCATTTGGAGCACTTAACAGTTTAATGCAGCCTGCAAGTAATCATACGGTACTGTCTTTTAACATATAAATAATTCATCATTAGAGTTTTCACACACACATGCATGATTTTCTTTGGGAAAGAGGACTTTACTGTGAAGGCACTGCAACTTCTGATCTTGATCTTTGTACGTAAATGTTTCAGGATAGCTTAATTTTGCAAAGAACTGACACTGTGCTGCAAATAATTAGCTTCCTGAATTGCAGAAAAGAGTAATAGAAGAACAACTTGTGAAGTTAGGTTAAAAGGGAGTTTTTAAAGAGGATCAATCTGCAAGTTTTCAGTACAAAAAAAAATCATAAGTTAGAATAAGATAGAACTAGCATTTTGTTACATATCCAAGCATTGTAGAGCCACTTAAGTAAAATTCCAGGAGAGAAAATAACTTCTGCTTAGTTATTTCAAAACTTGGTTTGACATTTATGGAAGGTAAGTCTTGCATGATCCTTAGTTAATTTTTTTTTCTGGGACTGTTTTCCAGAACGAAGCCAAGGTAATGATCACCTGCAACTAACTGGTATATGTGCAGTTTTATTCAGGAAAATTAACTGAGTATCTAACATCCAGTATTTAAAATACTATCAAAAAGAATGAAGGTAGTACTTGAGTGATGATCAGCCTGAAAGTATTGGTATTTTTCTGATGCTACAATGTTCCTTTGACTTTTGTCATTTAGCCAATGTAGAATGCATGTTCTGGACAGGTACATGCATTAAATAATGATTTCTTCTGAGGTACTCATTTGGGGGGGTGAATGGAAAGCTTGACCAAGAGGCTGGTGTTCTTAGCACTCTAAAACATTATGTGTTCTTCTTAATACATTTCTATGTATGTTCTTAATTAAAAGCACACAGTGGTTTTGGCAGATGGAGCCTTCTTGAAAGTTCTGCTATAGAATTTCCTTGTTGTATGAGGGTCGGTGCTGGAGAGGCTTTTGCAACATATTTTGCTGTTTGCTGCTAAAATGTTGACAGCCTTCGTATTGACAAGTTTTAACTGACAGACAATTTTATTAAAATGATGTACTAGAGCTTGACTGTCTCTGTTTAGCCTTAGGATTTTTAAATTTTTAAAAACACTTTACTGAATTGCTAAGTTATACTGAGCTTAAAGTGCTCAGGGATGCTGTGCTAGTCCTGGCTTTTTCATGCTTTCCCAGGCTTAGTCCCATGTAGAGTCCTGCATTGCTCCAATAACCAAAATGTCAAAGGAAATGGGGACTCCATAAACTGGTTAGTGATTCACCCTTTTCCAGAAGACTTGGAATAAAATTTTGGAAGAGGAACAGTATTTTATCCTCTTGCCTGGTGGAAGAAAAAAGAAAAACAGTGGCTACAGATGGTAGCCTCTTCATTCTGTCCCAAGGACTTTTCTCCTATATGACTCAAATTTATGTCCTTGGGCTTTCACACTGGAATAAGTAAATGCTCCTCCCTTAGTGATACCAGGATATTTACTGAAAGATTTACATGCATTTCTCTCTTTCCTCTGTCTGCCAAGCCTGAAGGATTTTAAGCTAAGTAATGAGTGTGCTGATGACAGATCTTGGAGGTGAGGGAAGGTGTGGGTCAGAGCACAGAATTCAGCCAATCTTCAGACCCTTTGCAGTGATCAGTTCCGTGTTTTGTCATCATTGCTTAAAAATAACAGTTCATCTGTTGTTTCATCTGTCTTACTGTGTGACTTGGAAATCAGTGGTGGTTGGATGGTAATAAGAGGGTCATCTAAGTTAGGGCTCTTCCTGAGTGTCCGATAGCCTGAGACTATATTAGAACAAATTTGAGTCTACAGCAGCTCTGAGAGGGTGAACCTTCCTCCATGTTCTCAGTCCTGCTTCCTTTGCATGGTATCTAGCAATTACAAGGTGAGTCATATCAGTCCTGATCTGTCTGAAAGACCAACTCAAGAAAAAAAAGAGCCTGTGATCTCTAGAATGGAAATAAAGGAGAGGACTGAAGAAAGGGTGGGACTATCTTTATTGGTGGCAAGGTACAAATAAATTATTTTCATGACTAGCTTAAGCAATCCCCAGCAGGAACTTCTCTCCCTGAGCCTTAGCAAGGCTGGCTTGTGCATTGGCCATTCCCATTCAGGCCATTCCCTTAGTTGAGCTGAGACCAGGAGGGTTCTGCAACTGGGAATCTCAAGAGCTGTAAGCACCTGGGGGATGGGAAGGTCCTCAAGGAATTATATCTCTGTAAGCTTCTGCTGTTCTCTATTTTTGGGGGCAATGCCTTCAGGAATGTTGCCAGACCAGGTCAGTGGTGAAGAAGACATAGTGAGAACCCACTCACCTCTCAGTTCCAGAAATCCAATTAATTCAAAGTCCTCAACTTGAGAGTGTATTAGTCAATAGCTGGTAAGAACAGACTTGCTATCATAACTATACTGGAAATACAATTTGGGGTTTTTATTTTGTGCATGAACTGAAGACCTGATGGAGTATTTTGGATGAACATGAGGCCTGGTTGAAATTCTCTTGCAGGTTCTACCTGTAACGTACAAGTGCTGGGAGCTGCTGAAATAGGACATTGCACGACCTTTCTCTCTCCCTGTTTCTGATGGGAGCTAGGCTGCTGCCTGCTGTTCTTCTCCCTGTGAGCTTCATGCAGCAGAAGCCTTTGCTGCAATTGTTGATAATGAGATTTCAGCTGACAGTGTTTTCAGTGGACAAAAGGGAAAAGGTCACCACTGGTCATCTACTCTTGCTGGCACTTTTGGGAGCAGCCGTGCTAGAGACAGAATACTTTGCAATGAAAGGTTATCTACTGAGCTGGTTTGTTTGGGACCAAAGGAAGCTGTTGTGTCACTTGTGCACCTCCTGTTGTGCTATTCTGACAAACTCTCTGGTCTTAAAATTGTACATGGCTGATTTTGAAAGTACTTCTCTGGGTTAGGGACAATGCTCTGCTTCCTTGTGGAGCAGATTCCCCATGATATGAACAATCAGTTGCATTTGAGAGATGAACAGTTTTTCTTTCTTTTCTTGGCAGTGGTTTGAAATAACAGTTGTTTAAAGCAGGAGGTTGCAAACAAGACTGCATTATTTAATTTTATTATGAAAGGGTTTTAGAGCCCAGTTTGTAAGTTTAGGAGTTGTGCTGTAAATGTTCCTGTCACTTGTCTGGAATGTTAAGTATTGCAACGGTTACACATTGCTCACAGCAGTTACAGCCCTGAAGTTTTCTCCAAAGAAGGAGTAGAGAAATTTAGGTGTAGAACAGCCAATTCTTGCCCACAGTTCTACTCTTTCCTTCCTTCTGTTTAAGAGAAGTGACAATAGCAAATACCACTTGAAAAAAAGCAGAATGGATAACTTAACCTAAAGGTAGAATTCTTATTTTTGTAATTCTACAACTTGTAGTGGAAAACTGCAAAGGCCATTTTGAATTTTTAAGACAGTGCACCTGTAAGTGGTTGACATCTGTGTATCTTCCTCATGGCATAAGAACATAGCAGACACTGCCCTCTCTGGAGCAGGGATCCATCCCACCCGGTGCTTTGGGTCTGCTGCAAGCAGATGCCTCAGGAAAAAAACCCCAAGCCGAAGTGTTCACTCCTACCCTGATTGCTTTTCCCACCCTGTAATTATTTTTGGCTCAGAGGAGTTTCTGAGCCCTTTGTGCTCACCTATTTAACATCCATTAGGGAATTTCTCTCCCTTGTGCACATCCAGTCTCTCCTTCCACTTATACTTTGTGCAGCCACAGCATTCTTTCAGTCTGCATTAAGAATATAGCTCATTTTTTTCTTATTTTTAACGTGGCTCTAGCTTAATTTGTTGGTCTCTAATTTTAGTACTCAGAGAGATGATTAACCAGTCTTCCTTCTTGATGCCATTCAAGATTTAATGGGCTTTTGTAATGTTCCCTGTGAGATGTCTCATGGGAGCTATTATATACCTTAGATCTTTTTTTTTGCCCCTTGCTGGACCTTGTTCAAATATTTTCAAAAAATCCTTTTTTGAGGGAGACTGGAGCTGCACTTAGCAACTAAAGTGTGGGTAGATGGGCAAAGAAGTTGTTTTGCTGAGTGTAATACTTGTGTTTTACAGTTTGTTCTTTTTTCCTTACTTTAATAATTCCTGGAATTGCTTTGGGTTTTTTGCCCGATTCTGAGCACTGTACTGTTAGTTTAATCAAGTTGTGAATCAAAATGGTGAAGTCTTGCTGAGCAGTATTTATGAGCTGCAAGCACATTTGTATATGAAGCCAACGTTGCTTTTTCCAAAGAGAGAGATTGCATTGTGTTTCCCTACATGTAATTTAACTTGGTTTATACTATCCAGTTAGCGTTATAAGGATCTGCTGTGATTCTCTGAGGTTTCCTGTTATCCTTGGTATCTTAAATAGCCCTCTAACATCAGCAAACTCGCAGGTCACTAAAAGTGGTCTTGATCTTAAGCAATGAAAGATACACTGCTTGCTCTCTACTTCTATCCAGAGTTAATGGATTCAGTTTTTGGAATTATTGACCAAGAGACATAATTTTAGAGTACTTGTACAGCTTGCAGGCTGAAAGTTTGAGCTATGGGCATTATAAATATAGAAATCAATGCCTTACTATGTAGCTTATTTCAAATCCCAATTGTTTAGTTGTTGGTGACTACACTGTCTTGCCTGCAGAGTCTAGGGGAAATTCTGAATCTATTCTACAGATGCTACATTTCGTATTTTTTTTCTTCACATTTCTGCCTTTTGGGGGCTGTTTAAGTGACCTAAAAAGTCATTCCCTAATTATTTGGGCAAAAGTTGTCAGCCTAAATATATCAAAACCAAGGAATTTGTACAAATGCAGAGTGAAAGTGTACTGACTCCATCGCTCTTAGATGTGAATATTTGTTTTCCTCTGCAGTTCGGATAACTGATTTTTTCAAAATACTCAGTATCTTCAAATTTGAGGGATCAGTTGTTTCTGTTTTTCTGGAATTGTTTAAACATATTTGTAAGACTGTTTATAATTTTCATAATTCCCAATTTTTTTAATAGATAAAACTGCTTAATAGCTCTTAATACCTTGTCTTTTAAACCAAAGCCTTAATACCTTCTTCGGTGCTTAACCCTCTCTCACAGGCACAGGGAACTATTTTTTGTACTGTTGTAAATGAGTTTTACTTTTGTGACAGCACTATTAGCATAAATATATTAAATAATGGATGAGATTAAAAAAATCACAGTAACAAATCATACCCTTCCTTCCTTTCAGTTTTCAGCTTTCTAAAGGGTACATAGGAGTAACCCTGAAAGCATTGCATGTTGGCTGGGTGGATGTATCATATCAGTTTACAGTAAAGGGCAGAGCCATGCTATTGGGCAAAACACTTTTAAATTATTATTTATGGAGTTGTATTTGCAGTTGGTATAAAATGCAGGACTGGTTTCACATGCTTCCACCAGAGCAAGGAGAGCAACTCCTGAACAAGATTCTCTTTTGTTTCCTCTACTATGTGCGCTGTGGAAAGAGAGAGGGCTGGGAAAGGATACAGGTTAGAGCAAATAGTTACATTTTAGTTTAGGAATGCAGTCTCTCTATCTGATATTTTGGGCTTGTTTTAGCTTTTTTCCATCCTGATTAATTTTATAATTGATACTGTAGTACTAGCATTAATCAAAAGTTTTCTAGTAACCTCTTGTGGCTGTTGATAGATGGGTGTTTTGTTTAGTAGTGTGGTACGAGGGACCTGGAAAAATCTCTCTTGACTGTCTCAGAGTTAGAACTTTTAATAACACTGCAACTAGTGCTAAGCTTCTACTTCATTTTTTTCTTTTTGAGATGGGAGGAAGTGTGTATAAAGGGAAAGGAAGTCTTCAGTAATTCCCTCTTTCTCCCTAGGGCAAAATATAAACTACAGTTCTATATGCCCTATTTGCTTTTTAAAACAATAGTGAAAATAATATCTCTCCCGTGAATTTAGTGTTGTGTGTTTAATCTTAAAAAAATTAATTTGGGTAATGAGCATTTTATTTCTTATTTGCAAATTTAACGTGAGAGAGACAAGTTTATTGTTGATTCCTAATACTGTGCCTTCCTAAGGAATGTGGTATGCTTTAGAATCCTAAAGGTAGTAGTTACCTGTGATATCTGCCTTTTGAGGATCTGGGTTAGGTGGGACTTTTTCCACTTACAGTTCAACAATATTTATGTGTTGTGTTTTCAGTGCTGAAACCTCATCCTCTTTTTACTTTCTGGAGAAGGCAAAAGGGCAGAAATTGACACAGAGAAGTCGTAAATTCACTTCAGGAGCCTGAGTGAGCCACTGCTTTTAGAATGTCTAATGCTAATTAATGTCCTGCCCTGATTTTAAGTTGTTTGACTCATGTATTTTTTTTTCCAGTTTTTAAGCTATAATTGCACAATCTTCTTTCAGTAAGAAACTAACTAAACTAACTACTAGAGCTTAGTTTTTCGAAAAGAACAGGAACAATGCTTCCTAACTGTCCCAGTCCTTTTAAGTATCTTTGAAGTTTCTGGAGAAGTGGTTTTACCTTTCAGTTTCAGTAAATCAGAAATGCTTTTTTGGTACCAAATTTATAGACATTTTAAAGTTATCCCGTGATAAAACATGAGGATTATATTTAGTTTGAGTTTCACTTGTTTGCTTGCAAGTTTGCTTGCTGTGTGCTTTCTTTAAGCAAATACTATTCCATGTTTTCAGGAACACTTCAAAAACATGCATTTTAAAAAAAATCTATTATGGATGAAAACCATTTGACTTCCCACAGTCTTTTGTCACTGATGACCTCTGTGATATTTGTAAGAGTATAAGTGGTTTGTACTGTAAAAGCTAATGTTGGTTTGTATTTCTTTTTGAGATGATACATCCAGTGAGTTACTATATTACTTGCTGTAAGTGGGTCCCAAATGTATTGATCTTTTACTGGGCATTCAAAGATCATGTGTGCAGTGTGGATTTGGCATCTTGCAAGATGTGTCAGCCTTGACAAATGTGCTCTGTAGATTTGTTAAATGAGCATTGCAAATGGCCATGGCTGGATGTCTGCCCGCCAGCTGGAGCTACTGCTTTATCTACATTGCCAGACAAGCTCTGCCCAAATGTATGATAGCCATATCATTGCCAGTAACCTAACCCTCATTATAGCACAGGTTTTCTAGTTCTACAGGCTGTTAGAAAGCTGTAGTTCTGATTTAGTATGTTTGTTGCAAGAGTATCTTTTTTTTTTTCTTTGAGGTAATTTTTAAAATATAGTTCAGCTTCACAACAGTGTGCACTGAAAAGTCTTTTGATTGTTTCTCAAGCATGCTATGGGCAACTTCTCTGTAGCTTGTAGAAGATCAAAATATCATTCAACAGTAACAATGCCAGTTTTATAAAACAACTCTGTCCTCTTTGGTCTTTAGTTTTCGATTGAATAAGATCAAAAGCACAGTAAGCATTCAACTCAGAAAGATGAAAAAGGCTAGAACTCTAAGTGTGGTAACTTGGTCCTACCTGTAAATATTAGCATCTGCTTGTGGAATCTAGTAGGCTGTCATACCACTCGAAATTATATGTGTAAAGCAAACATATTACCTTCATGGGGCTTTTCTGGTTTAGGTTTTGGTTTTCTTAGGAGTGTTTAATTTCAAATTGTCTCTCAGTTATTTAATCTTCTGTGAAGGCGTTCTGATTACTAGTAGCTGTATGGCAGGACCAGTGCATTTTTGACATTCTGATGATGAAACTGCAACAGCAAACAAAGTATTCTGTGTCTGCTCATGCCAGCTTTCAGGGCTAAAGGGAGTCTGGAAGCTATAAACAAATATTTTCAGTGTCTTAAAATGAAACTTCCTGTTGCTTCTATGAACAGCACTTAAGGGTCTGAGGAGGCATAATTCCTGGAGGTTTACTGACTTCTATCAAAGTACTCCTGATCACTGTGGTTTTGTGTCACACTTCTCATGCACCCAGTCATCTGTCTGCTTTTGGTGCCTTTGAAATGGTTCACTTTTTAAGAGATGGAAACAAGTATAGGTGTGCTTCATGTTTCTAATCAGCCACAGGATATTGGGCTCAGATAAACCAAATCACTTCCCACCCAGAATCTGCAAGACAGTAATTGTAGTGGAAGTTTCCTCTTCTTCATGCTCTGTCATAGGTCTTCTGACTCAGGGGAGGTGAGGAAAACAACTGGTAACTATCTCACTCTTGCAAGAAGGAAGAAGATCCTGATGTGTCTAGTCTTTCTGGTAGTTCATGCTTCAGATTATGGCTTTTGGCTTGTCTACCCTTTTTGAGGCTGTCTTCCACTATTAGCAATTCTTGTGATAACTGCAGTATTTGGGTCTGCTGCTGCTGGGTTGAGTAAAGTCAGCTTTGTTTTCTGGGATTTTGTTTGTTTGCTCATGGCTGGAATGACAGTATTAACAGATGTCTGCTGTTCAAGAAAACTTGAAGGCAATGTAAAGAAGCTAAAACATCCTCACTGCTGACCATGGGACACTGTACTTTAGTTCTGGTTTCTTCTAAGAGATAATCCTCATAGGCATATGACTGGTATTAGATTTTGTACAGTCCCATGTGTTTATTAACGTGATTTTTTTTTTAAGTAAACAGTTTCAGGGATTCAAAAATTTCAACTTCTTTTAATTTTTATAAAATACTTTTTTTCTCTGCAACTGCCATTACTCTTTCAGTGCTTCAGCTACCAAGCTGGTGGTAGTCTTCTCTCAGATCCAGTGTTGTTGGTAGTCAGGCTGTTGTCTGAATACTCCCACGGTATTTTCCTTCCCACAGTCAGACATAAAGAACATTGCTGCCCTAATAAGCCTTTCTTTTGCTAGCTAATGAGCAAACTCAGCAGCACGGGTCATTTATAAAATATCCTCGGTTCAGTGCCATTTGTGGAAAGACAACTGGAAAAAAAATTATAATTTGGAATGGAGCTGTAGGAAGTGCTTAAATCTTAGTAAAAATTCCTTTTTAAAAAAGCAAAAACCTATGGTCAGTCACATGCATTCTGTTTGGCTCTGATTTGTGGTCTTTACTACTATTCTGGACCTCTGGTCTTAAGTAGAGCGTGATAAAAAAAGACATTGTTTTTCATTTGTGTTTTACATTTTAAATTTTTTTCTCTTTGCTTGTAGATTTGTTTGTAAATGTATCATAAACAGACAGCCCAGAATGAAGAAAGCAAGCAGGAGTGTTGGCTCAGTGCCCAAAGTGCCTGGAGTAAATAAAACTCAAACAACTGAAAAAGCCAAACCAGAAAACAGCTCCTCAGTGTCTACAGTAACAAAAATCTCCAAAACCGGGACATCAGCCTCTCTTTTGAAGGTAATAACCAATAGAATGTTCTGATTATTTGTATTTTTTTTATTTTATAAAAAATCTGCTTTAAGAAGAGCAGAATTTTAAGGCATGTCTTTAGTGCAGCTTGGACTAGAGGTTTGTTAGGTAACTGAAGGGACTTCAGATAGTTGGACAGCACGGGGCCGGGCGTTAAGACCTCATATGACATTCATGGTATGTTTTTCATATTGCACTGTGTTATGTGATGGAAAATAATATAATTTGCAGAACTTGGCTGTTCTGCAACAGGAGCAGAATGTGATTAGCAGTGTCATGTTATGCTTGAATGGTGTGTCAGTGACTAATGGGATTTGATTTATTTACTAATTATGAAAAAAGAACTAGTAAGGTATCTAAAGTGAGAAGCTTTTTGATACCAGTGACCCATGTCAGGTCAGTGCAGCTGCCTTCTTCTAGCTTTTTTGGCCCTTGCTTTGTGCAAAGTACTGCTTGAGCTGAATTTTCACAAGTCAATTCTTGCTCCTAGAACAAGTTCAAAGGTAGAGGTTTTGTCTTATATTAGCAAAACAGTGCAGTAGATTTAAGAACATATGGTTTTCAACAACCAAGAAAAATAAAACATGCTGAGGTGTGCTGGTGTGGAGTTTTTGCCTGGGAGCTAACACACCTGGGTTAGATGGCTGGTGTGAGCCTGCCTGGTCTGCCTCTCTCTCCCTGCATGGAGACATGGCTGGACCCACCTCTTTAATAGCCTGTCTGCAGCCCAGTATGCAGAGCTGTGGCAGTGCTGCTTCTAGCCTGGAGCAAAAGAACAGAACAAGGAAAAGGGCTGGTGTCTGCAACTGGGACCTGAACCACTGTCACCTACAGGAAGCCAGAGAGGCCATTTAAATAACTAAAATTAAAGAAGCAGTAAGGTTTGAGGTCTCTGTAATCACTGTGCAGGATTACTCAAGTTGGAAGGTGTGTTCCCTTTCTCTCTTTTCTTCTTGCTTTTCTTGACAGAAGAATGGTTAATAGTTTTGCTGATGAACTTGCAAGCCAGGTTTCAGTTATATTTTCTCCTGTTGTCCCTGCTTTCCTCTGCCACCCAACATACCTTGCAGTTTTCTTAACTTTAAATAATCTTTTGATACTCATTTACACTACTTATTTTGTATTTCTGGAAACCCCTCAGAGATACAGATAATAAAGTCCTTTGTAGTTTACTTAAGAAGTTTCTTATGTTGTACCTCGCAGTGAGATATAGAGGAGGAGGCGGATCCTAACACTGCAGAAATTTGACCCAGTATGCTTGCATGATTTTGCTTACATTAGTAACACTTCTGGCTATGTTTGAGTGTAGGATTAGATTTATGACACAATTGTATGTCTGAGGCACAATGAAAATTATTCTTTTATCTCAGCTTTATTTTACAGCCAGACTTACTCATACCATTGGATGTCTTTTACTTTTTAAGATGCTGTTGTGCAAACTATGTGGCTTAATAGTAACGGTGAATCTTTGCTTTTAATGTTCCATACTTACACAGCAGTTGATTTTTTTTATTTTTTTCTTACTTGCTGATACTGGCAAATCACATTTATATTACTATCTTGAAAGAAGTCTCAGTAACAGGTAGTATTATTTTAAAAGATTTTTAATGGGTCTATATTTGATCTTGTTGATGAAGCATTTGGCACATTGTTTTTTCTGGTAATGGTTTTAGGTTCTTCTCTTAGACTCTATGAATTGATGAGTGTATTATGAATTTAATTTAACATCCCTTGAGCTTAAAAAAAAGAGCCACATTAAATAACTTCAATTGCAACAGCTTCAGTCCTTAAAACATGCATACAGAAAACTTTCAGTTAGATATTGAATGAAAGGCCACTCCTAAGGAGTAGAAATACACATTTTACATGAATTCATAGCATTCTTACTTCAGTCAGTAATAATGTTGCAAAATTTAGCATTAATTTTCAATTATAGTATGGTTTTTTTCCTTTCCCCTTTGTGATACCACCACAGGCCTGTGCTGAGCCTTGGGTGGGCTTCTTTCACTGTGCATTGTTTTGCATGTATGTCCTTTTTTGTGGAGTTTTCTAAGTGTGTGGACAATGGGCATAGAAAGAAGCTGTGAGACCCACCCTTCTGTACAGCTGAACACTGTTGCAGAGGTTGGTTTGTCCATCTGCTTCAGAATGCCTTTTTGCTGGCTACTTCTCTGTAGGCTTTTGACTCCCACTTTGCCCAGGTCTTCTGTAAATATTTAGCACCCCCACCACCCCACACACATTACTACTGTAGAAAGTTAACTGACAGCCACTTCCAGTTTTTAACTTTTTTTTTTTTTTTTTTACTTCTTTAGCTAATGAGTTTGTGATCATGCTGACACAGCCCTAATAGACAGCAACTGTACTTCATACAAATGAACTGCATAATTCTGTGTCCCTGAAAAGCCAGGACACTAATATTTGAATATTAAAACTTAGAATGTGTTTTCAGTATTCATGTGTCTAGGCTTCAGTATTCTGTTTGCAAAACTCTGTAACTTAATTACAGATTGTTATGAAGTTTGATGTTTGAAGCACTCGAATGCAGCAACAGCAAGCATCAAAGAAAATCCCAGTAGGAATAATTAGATACATATAAAAAAGGAACTGAATGAGGTGCAGTAAATAGGATGTACATGTTGAGAAACTAAGATGAAATGAACTGGAGAGGTGATCACTCAGGTTTCATTGTACTGAAAGAAAGATCTAAGGGGAAACAATATGAACTGTAAGCGGGTTTTTGATATAGAAAATCAAAATAGGTCTGGGTGAGCATTTCTAATTATGGTATTTTAAAATTTTTCATATTTTAATGTATGGGTTGTAATGCTAAGCAGGATTGCACTCGGTATATGAGAGAAACTTCTTTCTTGAGAAAAAATCTGTTTGTTAAACATGGAGCATTTTTCTTCCACTAAAAATATGCACTACGAATATCCTTTTGATTTTTTGAAGTCAAGAATGGTTACCATTGTGGAGTATTAAGAAAAGAGAGCTGCTGGTTTGTAATTTTTCCAGGACTATAGTGTTACAATTTTGAGAAACTGTTCTCTAACTGGCTGCAGATGAGGCAGTAATTTATCAATTTTTACTAGCCTATTTTTTTTTTTCCAAGCTGAGTCATGTCTTGACCTGTTTGGTTTGATAACAGGCACTTGTACTGTAAGTGTCGAGAAGATTAATCTAATTTCCCCATTCTTTGAACAGTGTAGAAATGCTGACAAGTAACAGTCCATTTATGCTGTCATATTTGCTGGCTGATGGCAGAATCAGTAGATGGCAGAATCACTTTTCTGTGGCTTTTCACTATACTTTGGTTTAGGTGATAGCTGCTTCACGAGGTTGCTTTCCTCCCCTTTCACCCCCCCTGCCCACAAAATCAGTTTACATATGAAATCTGATTGGGTTACAGGTTAACAGAGGATTGTCATACAATAGTAGTTGTGATCAGCACTTCCTCCAGCACAAGTAGTGTGGGCTTTGTAGCCCTCCTGTTGGTACCTACTCTGCATCTGCTGTTTTGTATGGCTGCGTAACAGAGCAGATCAAGGAGCTGATCTGGCTCCTTGGAGGAAGTAGCCCTTTGAAAAGGCTTCAGTTTACACAGCACACTGTGTAAGCACACGGAGGAGAGCTGCATAGAACAGTGGCTTTTTCATAGCAGGAAAACCAGCTGAGATACACATCAAACTAGAGCTTCAAAGTAGTGTGTTTTCTTCCAGTCTTTTATAAGCCTTTTTAGAAGGCTGTATAATTCCCTACATGATTCAATAAAAACATTCTTGTTCTAGAGGAATTTGCCCTTACAAACACCTGTTTCTCTCTGTAAATTATCTGTATTTCTAACAACTGTGTGCAGAACAAATACGTTCTCATCCCAAGCTCCATTTTGTTTTGCAGCTGCTCTTTGTAAATGGCACAGATCCCATCCATGCCCTTTCACAGGATTGTGATCACCGTTCCTGACTTCCAAAATTTGCATTTGCCAACAGAAACTGTATAGAATGGAGTGAGATACAACTTCATTTTAAATTAAACAAGTGTACTTTCATTCTTAATGCATAGAATTGTAATGTCTAGCATATAGTTTTTCATATAAATATGTATGGGAGCTAGAAGTTATAAAACTGCCAAATTTGAGGGTCATGATGTAAAGCAACTGGTTAATTCCTCAGCACTGCTTTTTAGCTGGGATGCTGGTAGAGACTTCAAATGTGTTGCCCAGCTGAATAATGAAGTTACTCCAGGAATGCTGCTGCCACAGCTGTTTTCTTTTAATTGTCCTTAGGAGCAATTTTCCTTTTTAATAGGAAAAATGTTTAGCATATTTTGATGTGCCATTTGAAAAATTCTAAAAAGTTATAAGGTCTGCCAAATAAGACTTAAGTTCATCTTTCTAGAATTCGCTTTATTAGGAAAAGTGTATTCTCTGTTTGGGAATCTGGTTCTTGAGACTCTTGTGCTTACTACTGTGGCACATTCCAAGCAATGTTTGTGGATAACAGGAGTTTCAGGAACAATCTATCATACAATGTCAGACAAAAAGTACACCAAATATCCTGTCTTTGAGAGTGCCTAATACAAAGCATGAAAACAAGGCAAAGATAAAGCTTTTTTTTATCCTTCTGAATACTGTCCTAGTCTCTAGTGGTTTGTAGTGTAGTGTTTTCAGCTGGAAAGGGTATTTTATTAATGTTGGATTGATTTTTATTGTTTTATTTGTTTTTTTGTTATGAACTTATCCACCAGAAAATGCTCTATTGAAGGACATTATAATAACTTCCCTGGTTTGGTTGTTTAATTATCTAAGAATTGTCTGCATTTTTATGCTTAAGTAAACTTCCAGTCAACATTGAGAAGTGTTACACTGTGTTGTGTTACTTTACTTTCCTTTTTATTTTTTCCTCCTTGGTATTGAAACTACTTTTTCTGTGAGAGAGATGACTTAGTTTCTCTGGTCAATCATATGTGAGGAGTTGAAGTTCCATTTCAACTTACTAGTTCTCCTCAGTGAACTGCATTTATACTTTTCAACATTCCTGCACAGACATAAGAGTAGTCAAAGATATACTTTTTAAAGGGATGGAATCTGTAGCAGAAGAAATGTTGGCTATGCAGTCTTCTCAGCCAGCTGTCCTAAAGCTGCTTCTTCCCTTTCTTTCAGACTAAGAGTACTGATGACCTGTTAGCAGGGATGGCTGGTGGTGGTGGTGGAATGACAATGACCAATGGTGTCAAGGCAAAGAAGAGCACTTGTGTATCAACATCATCTTCAGCTTCAGGGACAACCATGAACAGTCTGGAAAATAAACCTAAAACTGTTGCAGGTAAATGGATATATTGATCCTTAAAATGGTAGTTGGGTGGCTTTTTATTTTCCTATTATGTACTGATGATCCAGACAGCCTAATGAAGTAGTTAATAAGGCCACTCTCAAATCAAACACATCCTGTGCTCTTTTCATTCTTTTTTTAGTAATATAATTGTCTTTTTGGAGGGTGCTCCTTTTAAGTTTTTTTCAGTAGTGATTATCAGCTGCTAAGTAAAAGTTGATAACAGAATTAATCTAGAGAATCAGATTTGTCTAAAAAGTTCATGCCACAAAAATAAAATTTTAAGATGTGGTAACTTGTTGCAGCCAGTATTTTGGACATTTTGAATTGCTGTTTGGAAATAAACTTAGAGAACTTTCAGAAAGTGTTCAGACAAGAGAAATTGTTAAGTGTGTTATCAATACAGATAGAAGTATGTCTTGCTTTCCATTCCTTTGTTCCCAGTTCAGTAATGTTTGCAGAGCTGTAAAGCATCTGGAAAAAAAGTAGTAATCATCTATCCTTGTATTTATGAAATAAGATGAAAATACAAGAATACTTTCATTTTGGGGAATCATAAAATGCAGTTCATCACCTAAAAGCTTGCATGGAAATCTACTGAAAAGAGAAAACAGATTTAAACTTGTAGGAATAGCACCACTGCAGTTTTTGCACAGTTTATCAGAGGCTGTTGAAGACAGAAAAAAGGAGACTTTCAAATGTTAAACTTTAACATCTAAATAATTTTCAACATACATAAAGCAAAGCAATTGCCAAAATGTGAATCAATTAAAATATAACTTCACTGATTAATGATTAAGGTTTTATAACTGTTTAAATGTATTTTACAAAATATATATTTACCAGTGTGATTCAGGAAATCAACCAGTGTATTAACTGATACATTATACACAGGCTTCTGTTATGGGTAGTGGATTTTAAATTAATGTTCCTAACTTTCACATAACATATAGGTACAAGTTCCACAACTAAGCGTAGCACTTCATCTGGAAATAAAGAGTCAAGCTCTTCTAGAGAAAGAATCCGTGATCGTTCTCGTTTAAGCCAGAGCAAAAAGCTGCCTCTGACTGGACAGGGGAGCAATGACACGGCACTGGCAAAACGCTCCCGTAGTCGCACCAATCCAGAATCAGATATCCGAATGAGCAAGTCCAAATCAGACAATCAGATCAGTGACAAAGCTGCCTTGGAAGCAAAGGTGAATGATCTCTTGACACTGGCAAAAACTAAAGATGTGGAAATCTTGCATCTGAGGAATGAACTAAGGGATATGCGTGCTCAGCTGGGACTTAATGAAGATCAACAGGAGGGTGATGAAAAATCTGAAGAAAAAGAGGCCATCATTGTCCATCAGCCAACTGATGTAGAGTCTACGTTGCTACAGTTGCAGGAACAAAACACTGCCATCCGAGAAGAGCTCAACCAGCTGAAGAATGAGAATCGAATGTTAAAAGACAGACTGAATGCGTTAGGCTTTTCTTTGGAACAAAGGCTGGATAACTCTGAAAAACTCTTTGGCTATCAGTCTTTGAGTCCAGAGATTACAGCTGGCAACCACAGTGATGGGGGTGGTACTCTGACATCTTCAGTGGAAGGTTCTGCTCCTGGATCAATGGAAGACTTGTTAAGTCAAGATGAAAACACTTTGATGGACAACCAACATAGTAATTCCATGGATAATTTAGACAGTGAGTGCAGTGAAGTTTATCAACCACTGACATCAAGTGACGATGCCTTAGATGCTCCATCATCTTCAGAATCTGAAGGTGTACCAAGTATAGAAAGATCTAGGAAGGGGAGCAGTGGCAATGCAAGTGAAGTGTCAGTAGCATGTCTGACAGAACGGATACATCAGATGGAAGAGAATCAACACAGTACAGCTGAAGAACTCCAAGCCACACTTCAAGAGCTTGCAGATCTGCAACAAATAACACAAGAGCTAAACAGCGAGAATGAAAGACTTGGAGAGGAAAAAGTAATCCTTATGGAATCTTTGTGCCAGCAAAGTGACAAGTTAGAGCACTTCAGCCGTCAGATTGAGTACTTCCGATCCCTTCTGGATGAACACCATATTTCATATGTAATTGATGAAGATATGAAAAGTGGTCGCTACATGGAGTTGGAGCAACGTTATATGGACCTTGCAGAGAATGCTCGGTTTGAGAGAGAGCAGCTGTTAGGTGTTCAGCAGCACTTAAGCAACACTTTGAAGATGGCAGAACAAGACAACAAGGAGGCCCAAGAAATGATAGGGGCATTAAAAGAACGAAATCACCACATGGAACGGATTATTGAGTCAGAGCAGAAAAGCAAAACAGCAATAGCATCTACCTTGGAGGAATACAAAGCCACAGTAGCCAGTGACCAGATTGAGATGAACAGGCTGAAAGCTCAGTTAGAGCATGAAAAGCAGAAGGTGGCTGAATTGTATTCTATACACAACTCAGGAGATAAATCAGATATACAAGATTTGCTGGAGAGTGTCAGGCTGGATAAAGAAAAAGCAGAGACCTTGGCCAGTAGTCTGCAAGAAGAGCTGGCACACACTCGTAATGATGCCAATCGACTGCAAGATGCCATTGCTAAGGTAGTGTTTAACTTGTATTTTAACATCCCATTTACACTGTGCCTTACTGCTGGGCACTGTAGTTCTTTTAGAAGCAAAGAATTAATTCTGAGGTTAATTGGGTGGCTATAGTGATAGGATTGATTACTTTCTCTTAACATCTGTTAAAAACGATGGAGGTCTTTTTACAAATGATATGGATACATTCAGCCACAGGTTAACTGTCATGTTACTTTTTAAAAATTACTGATATTTAAACTCCACAGCCTATTTCAAGGGCCAAATTCAAGCCATATTTAATATGAGTTATGGATTTTGTGCTTGAATTGTATTCCTTCTGCAAGAGTTTCAAGAAATGAGCACCAAACTGGTAGAAGAGGGATGTCACTGAGAAAGTACTGGGAGTCAAATTTTGAAGTGGCATCCCAGCTGTTGGTGACTTGTAGGACCTCTCACAGCTGCTGGACTGAAAATATTTTGAAGTTTCTGCTTATTCAAGTTGGTTCAGTTAACATAGTATAAACTAATGATAAACCAAGCAGAAAAGTGTCTTCTCTCTCCAATCAAGAAATAACAGATTTTATAGATATTTTTATCTAATTAAATGTAGTTTACAGAATAAATATTTTAGTTGTAAAGTTAAAAAAAGAACCTTTTAAACAGTTATTATTAAACGTGGCAAATACACACAGGTTTTTTACTAATGATGCAGCCAGGAGCAGCTTTTGGGTTGACTTAGTTTTGAATCAAAATGCATATTTTTAGTTCTAGGACAGTAAATTTGACTCAAATGTAACTAATTTATCTCGAAAATATGTCTAGTAAAAATATTTAGCATAATTAAATAAAAAGGTAATAATAATAAAAATTATTAAATAACTTCAGCTATGCGTTCAAATGTATGTCTTCCTGATGAGAAAATTTAACAGATTTAATGGCTGAGCTATATATTAGTTGCAAATCAACATGTTAGTCACGGTCCCCTGCCAGCTAGAATTAACCTTAATTTGGGACAAAAATAAATAAAATATAATTTGAATAATTAAAGTTGATGAGAGCTATTAAAATAAAAAATACTGAAACAGATGATTTAAAGCAGGGCATTATGTATATTAAATTTGGTGCCTGAATGTGTTGACCCACCCTAAGCCATGACCTAATTTCTCTTGTTTTTCTGACACCCTAATTTTTGCAGTTGGGTTAATGTTACTGTGGCTCTGGTCCCAGCTTGTTGCTTACTCTTCAGTTTGATGAGGCAGGATAAAATAGCCTTGGTGCTCCTAAAAGGGAGAAGTCTGCTGCCTATTGCTTTCTCTGTTGGTTTGGGTTTTTTTTAATTCAGTTCAGTAGCTTGTAAGACTCCTCTGTGAACCACTTCAACTCACTAACATCTCACTTGCAATCATGAATCCTTCTGCTTGGTTAAGGAAATGAGTCATCTCACAGGTCCAACAAGCCCAAAAAATGATGCACAGAGCAGAAGACAGCAGACTGGTTTTTGGCAAGAGGAAGAAAGGGTAAAGGGTTTCCCTTCCACCTCCTTTTTTCCATGGCAGCTAAATGTTGCATTGGATCAGCTGCTCACAAAATCACAGCCTTGGTTCTGTGGTATTGCTGCTTAACTTGAATATAGGATACAGCTTTTAGAGTATCTGGGGAACACAGTGTGCAGCCTGGAATAGGAGAGTTTAACTCTGGCTCAGGATAAGTGTTGCACTAGAACAATATATTTTGTGAAGGCTTACATTTGGCTTATTGTCCCATAATTTTTTCTGGCTGCAGAAATACACTGTAGGTTTGTTAGTTATGAAACTAAAAGTGTGACCTGAATTTAGTAATTCTAAGATACATTCTTTCCCAGATTGAAGATGAATACAGGGCGTTCCAAGAAGAAGCCAAGAAACAAATTGAGGATCTCAATGTGACTCTAGAAAAACTTCGGACAGAACTTGATGAAAAAGAGACTGAGAGAAGTGACATGAAGGAAACTATTTTTGAGTTGGAGGATGAAGTAGAGCAGCATCGTGCTGTGAAGCTTCATGACAATCTCATCATATCTGATTTGGAGAGTAAGTGTTACAACTTTCTATTATGATAGAAATGATACTTAAAGACAGATGAAATAGAATGTTGTAATACTGAAAATATTTTCACTTGCCTTTCATATGTCTGAATCCAAGTCTTACCCTTGTAGACTGGGGGTGGAGATTCAAATTGGCTTTGCTTTTCCAGTCTCAGTAGTAGCTGGTGTGGGAATGAAAACCTATAAACTGAAAATAAATAACACATCTGATAATGCTGTTTTCAAGTTGTTTTTCAAAGGAGAGGAGAAGAACTTGTAATTATAGACTTAATAATAGTGTGCTTCTTGTGCCTTTTGGAGACTGGATGATTGATTGAGTGTTTTGTTGCTTTTTTTAAGAATGCACTCTTGAGTGCCCAAATATTAGGTGTTACCAGGCAGCATTGAGGTTGTCTGTAATCAATGATTCTTCTCACCTGAAGAAAGGTGTTTTTAGTAGAGAAATGGGTGAGTGGAGGCACTGAAAGTTACAAATGTTAGAGCTGACCTGGATGCATTATGTAGCTCTTTCTGGTTAGATTTGTTCAAGCAAAAATCCTGCTCTGTGAATCTAAAAATACATCTGACAAACATAAAGAAAATTAGAATAAAACTTTTTGAGTTTACTCTTGCCACCCTACATGAGATGGTTAGGACTTAAAATGAAATTTCTGTGTACTGTATACTTGTCTAGCTCTCTGTGCCTTAGTTCCCTCTCTGATCTCCAAGACCTGCTCAGACATTCCTACCACAGGCTGGAATTCTGCAATTAGTCTCCATCTAAATAAGAAGTTGGGCAACTGTACCCTGGCAAGTTGTGTTTACACTGTGCTACTTACAGAATTCAAATATCTTCCATGATATACAAAGACTAAGCAAGCTAGCAAAAACAGCAAAGCATTTAACAACAAGGGAAATATTCATAGAAGGGATTTTAAACTGATCTGCTAAGAAAAGGTAGTGTCTTAATCAAGGTGAATTGTTTATTTAATGGAGTTCAGTGTCGTCAGACATGTGGCTGTCAGCTTGAAAGACAATGAGTATTTCTCCATACAAAATTGCTTTAGGTTTTTATTCTGCATTTTTTCCTCTTTCTTTTCCAAAACCAAAGAGTGACATTTACTTGGGAGCAGAAGCTAAGGCACACATGGCCAGTGGCTCTTACTTGGGTCTTAAAAAGGTTAACTGCTTTTCTACTTGCATTTTTTTCTATTAACTGATGTTCATTCATACAGAAAACAGCACTTAAGTCAACTAAACATTAATATTATTGGTTATTTATTATTAATACTACTAATAAATAATGATACCAAATTATAAGGCAGCTCTAATTTTTAGATGCTTCTGCTTTGGGGCTACAGAACAGCTGCCAGATATTTCACTTAAACCAGTAGAAATTCAGGCTGACAAATCACAGCATTCTGAGCAGAAATTTTGAACAAAAAAAATGTCAGGCTTTGTTACTCTTTGCTCTTGACATACTTTGGAAAATCCAGCTGTACTAGCTGATGGTCTGTTGTAATCCTTTAGGGAAGAAAAGCATTATTGTAGTTATAGACAGGAAGGAGAGTGGCATCTAGTGGCGGTAAGAAAGGATGGCACCTCAAAAATGGTATAAACTATTATTCTCTGAGCTCTTTAAAATGATGTTTGTTATGGGCTGATTATTAAATCTTGTACAGGAGTTTCATGGTGGTAGCCTCTATAAAGTGACAGCAAAGAACAGCATCTCAGAAAATCTGGCTCTTGAAGGTACTTACAACATACAGGAGATAGGATTTTAATAAAATCTATGAAAGAGTTGGAAAAACAAATCTTAGAAGTAGCAAGGTACTTTATGCTGATCAGTCTTTTGGTCAGTTCTGGTATTTTGTCAGCCAGAATTCTGTGCTTTTAAATATTGAGAATTTAGTGTAGCTTTAGGTGTTATAAAGCACTAGTGTGAAGAGTAATATTTTTGCAGCCTCAATAAGCAAGTGTAATAAAGATACTTATAAGTTTTCTGTAGTGAACTTTTATATTTTAAAATGTGAAGAAATCTAATGCACCTGTTATGGAGAGGACTTATTTAACAGTAGATTTACTGGATGAATGAAAGTGATGGCAAGAAAATTGATAAATGACAAGTGATAAGTGATGGAAAATTATCACTTGAACATTTCATGAAAGGTAGACTTTACAGTTAGAAGAGATGCTTCATGGATGTGGTGGTGAGTGTTCATTCAGTTTAGTCATTAATCAATCAACAGTAAATAGTAATGTGAATAGTAATAGTAATGTGAAATGCTCTAGCACTGATGCTTAGGGCACCCTTCATTTTGGGCCTTCTGAACACCAAAAAGCAGCATAACGAACATAGAACAAAAACATTTTTCACAGTAATCTGAATATTGAAATGTTACATTTTAGCTGTTAATATTCCTGCCAGCAGAAACTGAGACATTTTTGCTGGGGCCAGTGGGATATAAATTGCATTGATTGAAGATGTACAGTGTGTTCATGATGTCCATTGAGATACATCAGGAACTGTATGAGTTGACTCTTTGTAGTTGTAGTAATTGGTAGCTGAACTTAACAGTGGGAAGAGGAGTTTTAAGCATAATCCCACTGTATTCTGTCTAAAAAGACTTGAGCTGTGTCTTCTACATCCTCCCAGGTGTGCTGAGATGGAAGCAGCTGTAGGGTTTGCAGAGGCAGTGAGGGCCCGGGCAGGCATTGCACTAGGTGGCGCGTTGCCTCTGGTTTTCACTTCTGACTGCAAAAAACTTTCAGTAGTCAGACAGCCAAGCTGTCGTGTTAGTAATCTCCGATGACTAAGGGGAAAAAAGAAGCCTATTATTCTTCCAATCAATTAGTAAGATTTTGTGGGGAAATGATTTTCAGAGAACTTTGTCTCCTAATTTGCAGGAAATTGGTATTTGTAGGTTGTCTCATTAGTTGTCAGACATTTCATGTGTAGCCTGAAAATCTTCGTTGCATGTTCTCTTAGCTCAAGGTTTTCATGCTAAAGATATCAGTTCTTTTAGTCCATAACTATTTAAGTCAATAAATTTATTGGGCAAGGGTATGGAAGCAAGAAGGTTGATAGATCTAATGTTCAGAGAATTAGTTGTTCTTTTTATGGATCTGACAGCACCAATTTTTAAATTCTGCTGCATTTCATTTTGAAAAGGATCTTGACAGCAGTTGTGAAGCTAAATTTTTATATTACTCGATTTAAGCATTTTCTAGCATAGTTTTGGAAAAATTAATTGGATATCAGATTTTTAATTGTTACGGCCTTTTTTTTTTTACCCCTGATAGCATTGGACCCTTAAAAAAATTAGCTGTCTTGCTGAGATCTGTTATCTGACAGTGATGAGATTAAAAACAAAATCAATATGCAGATTACCTGAGCTTTGGTGCATTAGTAACCAGTGCCTGTTCTGTATATCAAGAAGCTATAACTCTTACATTAACTGTCGTGCTGGCACTGCTCTAGGTATATTTGATTATACTGGGATATCTATTTCTATGCTAAAAAATTGAAATGCTATTCTATTACAAGGCAAACCAATGTAACTTGTACAAAACTGCAAGCATGCCCATTGTGGATTTGCCTGCATTGTGATTGCTCAGTTCAGTTTTGCTTATCAGGAAATGTAATGTCATGTTTTGAAATTATTATGCATATCCAAATACATGTTTCTTTTTTCCTTTTTTCTTCTCTCTCCCCTCTCCTTCCCTACATTACTGAAATTAAGCAATTGAATGTTGATACTCTTTTTTGTTTCATAATGATAAATTCTAACTGCTAATTATAATTAGTAAGAATTACAGAATACAGTGATACCTTTTCTCTGGCAGCCTTACAAAATTCATGATAGCTTACTTTCTTCCTCCCACCTCCAACCCTAGAGGTAGTGTTTTGCTTTACCATTTGTAGTGTGGATTTCCCTTAATTTATTTTTCTACCTTTTAAAAAGCAAAGCCTTGTCAAGCTGTGATTTAAATCTATATAATTTTGTAACACTGAGGCGTAATTGAATCCTGAGTAAAACAGAAGCAGCTTGCTCATTTGTCATTTTAGATTATCCAGTCCACTCATCAGAATGGTCTCCTTGTTCTTCACTTACCCTAAATAGTAGTTACTTTTCCTTCTATGTCAAACCTCTTTCTTGGTTATAGTCCTCAAAAGGAGGAAGCTGGATGATGGTAGAAGAGAAATAACTGTTGTACTTGAAGCACACTGAAAATTGCAGCACATGGAGGTGGAAAGACTTTAGGTGTGTTAGAGATTAATTGTTGAGGTTATCCTCATGCAGGAAGGAAAGATACCACAAGGCAACTGAGCCTCTTTTGACTTGAATTTTCAGGTTGTAATTGGTGACAAACTGTGAAGGATGGAGTTCAGGCTGTAAAAAGTGAAATTACTTAACTCACTCTTAATTTCTCACTAAATTTCAAATTCTGTTGCAATTTGGAAGCTTGTTTTAGTTCTTTTTTTAATTTTTTTTAATTTAATTTTTAAAATCTCTTTGATTTACTGGGGGAGAGGACTGTTTCTAACAACTGCTGTGAAGTGCTCTGTATTGTTTATAGTAACTGCAGAATATTCAGACCATTGTGTTTTACTTCAAAGCATAAATATACTAAAACTTAATGGTGCGTTTCATATCTCACAAAAGCTCAAAACAATGGCATTACACAAGCTTTAACTCTGGATGCATTTATAGTTTCTGATTTGTAGTTATTTTTAGATTAACTATAGTTTGCTTTTAGTAGTAGAACAAATTTTATTTTAAAAACAAAATTTCTTTGAACTGGAAGCTCTTTAGGGCATGTCGACTGCTGTCACTGTTGAAGGTTATCTAATTTGCAGCAGGTTTTTTTACTGTATGTTTAAAGGCAAAAAGGGTGTGGAATTACTTTTAAAATACCTAAACTTGGCATCTCAGTGTAGACTTCATCTCTAACCAATTTTATGTATATTGAAACAAGCTAAAAGATTGGAGGGGTTTGCTTAAATATGTTAGCATGAGATTTGAGTGGCCCACTCAGGCTTATCTTCAAAGCTTAGAGATCAGATGGATGCATCTTAAAATGTGCGGACTTGTGAGGAGATAAATACGTAAATATCTTTCTAATTTTAGTGTTTCAAGCTTTCCAAGCCTGAAAGGTTATCATGTTGTCAGGCCAGCTGAGTTTTATATCATTCTTGTAAAGGAATTGGCTGTGGCATTAAAAGGCTCCTTCCTTGGGACTGGTGAAGAAACCAAAAGGAATATTATGATTAAAAAGTTGAAATATTCTTTGGATCATAGTGGAAGAACCTTAATGTGTAGATCAGTTTAAATCAGCTGAAGTCTGTTCTTAGTCCTTGTTGCATCTAATTTGAAATGTTTACTATTTTGCATTTAGCCTTTGATAGCCTTCTTTTTATTGTTAAGAAAAGCACGTGATAAAAGATCAGGAGTACTGAAGGTATAGGCTGCCTTTGGAGAATTTATTATGCAATTCCACTGAATTTTTGTATTTTTTTTACAAGATGTTGTTTTGAACAGCCTGAATTTATTAAGTAACTTCAGTCTTTTTGTGGAAATAGCATACCAGATATACAGGAAAGATACTTATTTTCAGCAGGTCTTGAAATAATACCTGAAAAAAAAATGCATTCAGTCAGTTGCCCCGTCGTTTTTACAGTTTGGAAATAGGTTCATGAAGCTATAGAAATAAAACATCCTAAAAACAAACCAAGGATCAGTGAAGCGATACTCTAATAAGAAATTTATGCTGTGTTGTTATTCCTCATGAGTTGCTTATTTACAAGAATGGAGTAAGCAATTACCTTGTCCTTGTGTACTGAATATAGGAGCATATGAATAATAATTACAGTAGCCAGTCTGTCAGACGCCTTGTGGAAGCTGGTAGTGATCAAGCTGCATGCTCTTTTGTATGGCTGCTGACAGCTTTAGGGGACCATCTCATTCATAACATGATCTCATAGATGGTTTGTCCATTTGCTGTAAATATAGCTTGTTTCAACTTCAAATAGTAGCTTAATAGACAAGAATGTAAGATTCTTGAGTGTCTCAGAATTTTATCCCAGTTGAAGGGATGACTGTGAGTGTGATGCCAACTTCTTTGTGGCACAGTGTAAATTGTGAATCAAGACTTCATGTAACTGCAGCTTACATCTGAGGAGGGAAAATCCCCAGACATCCATGTTTTTAGAATCCCTATATGTTAAATTACCTACCTTCTTCATTTGCTCTTTGTTGTTGCTTTGTCATTTTAATACTGTAGAGACCGGGATTTCTGTAAGAATTGAGTCTGTTAATGCTGTTCCTTTCACCAGTCATAGAGAAGTATGTACCTATTGACACTTTCTGTCAAATTATTTCAGCTCATGCTATTTTTCTCCAGATGGCTTTGGTTATAAAAATATATTATCTGAGTAATTTTTTTTTTAAAATTGTTTGTTACTGTTTCTCACATAAATAGATCCTTGACTAAAATCTCACAGAAAACGTGACTTTCTTTCCAGATACAGTTAAAAAACTTCAGGACCAAAAGCATGACATGGAAAGAGAGATAAAGAATCTTCACAGGAGACTCCGGGTAGGCTAAAACCTATACACTGAATAAACTGTAAAATTATAAGACCTGCATGTGAAATTGTGAAAAGGTAGTATGATTAGTTGTGACACCATTAAAATAATTATTTCAGGCATCATATGGGAATAGTTACCCTACAGACATTAAGGAATTAACTTCTGAAAAATTCTCATTGCTGCAGAGATAAGGCTTGGAAAAAAGTGTCTGTCTTTCATGCATAGCTTAATATTATTTTCCCCCTCCTCTTTGAACATTTTCTTTGTTTCCAGAAAATAAATTCATAACCCTGAAAGTCCAGTTATTTACAGCAAAGCATCTTTAGCTCAACTTGTAAGTTAGATGTAACTGATGTCAGAGATTAGTGTCTTTGTCATTTCTGTAAATTCTTTCCTCTAGCAGCACAGGGAAACTACGAATAGGATAGCTTTTATTTGTAACTTCATAATTCTTGCTGCTGCTTTCAATTTAAAATTTTATTTGCTTACAGGAGGAGTCAGCAGAATGGCGGCAGTTCCAGGCTGACCTACAGACTGCAGTGGTTATAGCAAATGATATCAAATCTGAGGCCCAGGAAGAGATAGGAGACCTGAAGCGTAGATTACATGAAGCTCAGGAGAAAAATGAGAAGCTCACTAAAGAGCTGGAGGAAATAAAGTCACGCAAGTATGCAAAAAGCAACAGATATTGTCTCTTTAGGGAGGGTACAACTTTGGAAGTCCAGTATCTTAACTCTTATTGAGACTCTGGACATTGATAAATTATCTCACTGTGAGGAATTTTCAATACACTGCTTTGTGCAGGCTTTTAGTGGTCGAAGTAGGTGTATTTGTAAGAAAAATATTTGTTTCTGTATACTGTATACGTAATGCCTCCAAGGATTGATTTTGATTAGACTTTGGTGCTTAAGCTTTCTTGCTGACAAATACTAAGCATTTACAGTGGTAATTCAGATTGATAATCTGTTTCTAAATTATAGTGGAAAGAAAACTAGGCTAATGTAATGACCACTTTGGACTGTGGGTTTTCATTTGGCTTCAAATTTGTGTTGATTTTTTTTTTTTAACACTTTGCATGTTAAAATGTTTTTTAAATCCCTAAATAAGCTGCATATTGATTTCAGGCAGGAAGAGGAACGTGGTCGAGTGTACAATTACATGAATGCTGTAGAGAGAGATTTGGCAGCTCTGAGACAAGGAATGGGTCTGAGTCGCAGATCGTCCACGTCCTCAGAGCCAACTCCTACTGTAAAAACACTCATCAAGTCATTTGACAGTGCCTCCCAAGGTAATTATTTTCAACTGGTGTAGTAGCTGTACAAAGTTATGATTTTGCATATAAATATGTTGATATATGAAAATAGAAACACTGAAAATAGAAACTTATCGTGCTGGATGAGTGGTGAGTATAGTTCCTTACCTGAAATAAGATGACCAAACTAATTAACATGAATGAATCTTTCTTACACAGTTCAGCCAGAATTGTAGTTGTTCAGTTATTGCTTACAAGTGAACCTTTGAGGTTACAGGTGCACTGCTAAAGGTAGAATTGGCTTACAGATTTTGGACAGCAGTTCTATTATTATCCATACACAAGCATCCTAATGGCTTACCTAATTGAAGGCAAGGTTTTTTTTGTTGTACTGTCATGACCTATAAGTGATGGATGAAACAACCAACCTACACTAGATTGCATAACAGATTGTTCATTGTGATTATGTGCAGCTATCCTTTCTTTGTCTTTCCTTTACTGTCACACTGCCAATGACTCATATGCTAGATGCTTTGATTCAGTGCTCCCAGGTATAAGAAATACATAAACACATATTACACACATAATTATAGCTAGAAGTACAGCTGATTTCAGCCCTACTATTAAAATGTGGACTGAATGTTAAAAAATAAGTACTCTAAAATGTAATGGCTAAAATTGAGTATGTTTCTTTTAATAACTTACTTTCATCAGCAGTTTCACTCTAAGAATTTTTAAAAATAAGATACAACCAGTATTACTTATTAAAAGACAAAGGGACTATTTTCTAAAATATAAGGGATTTTAGTGTTAAGACAGTGGACTTTACTGTAATTCTCTGATTGTGGAAACAAGAACTATTGTCCTTCTCTATAGATGAGCAGAATAAGGAATCAAAATAATTATCCTGAAATGAAAACGCTTGAGGTTTAACTTTGAGTGCATATGAGACCTTGTATGGATTAAAATATTTCCCTCACTGGGCCTTTTGGCTTCGAATTTCATTTATGATAATGAAATTCTGATACAAAAACCTTGGCTGGAAGTAGACTATATTACCAGAGAGACTAACTGTACTGTACATGGCAAATCTATTTTTAGTCCTTATAACTAAAAAAATAGCAGAGGTATAGAGGCATCTCTATTATTTGGCAGTTCTGTAAAGAGTTCTATTTCTACCCTTTGTTCATTGGTATTTACCGATTTTTACTTTCCTGGTGTTAATTTAGAAGTTGTTTTTAATCTGCTGTTGGTTAGATTATTTTTTGCCAGAGTTAGTTTAGTAAAATGATAAATCATCCCTCCCTTCTTCTTAATCTTTTATTTTAAGCTGCTATCTGCCTTCTTCCTCTGAGTTTGTATCTAATGCTGTTCAGTAATCAACTCAGTATTTGTCTCTTTTCATACGTTTCCAAATATGTTACTTATTTAATGTTAATATTTCAGGGACTGTCTCTACCTATATAATATTTCATCTTGGATTGGAAAATATAAAAGAAGAAGCAGGTGATATAGGTTATCTTTCTTTTCATACTGGGAAACTCAGAAGCCTGCTACTGTCTCTTTAATTATCTGAAGATCCCAGTACTAATAGTGTCACCATTTATATCTGTTAGGGTAATAGTATACTGCTCCTTAGCCTTGTCCACCCCCAGTAAACTATGTTTTTACCATAGATGATATGTTCAAGACAAAATTAATCTAATTACAGAGGAGCAAGTGTGTAGGCATACTTTTAAATGATTTTGCAGTAAGTTGCTAATTGAAATTCTGAAAGATGTCATCTAATAAAACTAGCAATGTAAAATACAATGAAAGAGTTTGCTGTAACACCCAGTCTCCTGTTTCACTGCAAAATGGTGCAATGTTCACAATGGTTTCCTTTTTGTGTTTCTGCTAGTTCCAAGCCCTGCTGCTGCCACAATTCCTCGCACTCCCCTGAGCCCAAGTCCCATGAAAACTCCCCCAGCTGCTGCTGTGTCACCTATGCAGGTAGGTGTTTTGTGGCTGCACTTAATTCCTTTTAAAGGAGAACATTTGAAACTACAGGTGGTAATATACAAATGGTGATGGATTTTGTGGGGAAATAATGCTAAAATGTTACCTCAACTAAGTAATTACTAGAGTGTCCACTTTTGCTAAAGTCTTTCTTTCAGAACCATGTTGTAAATAAGAGATTTGGCATAAATTTGAAGTTCTTGTTAAATACTTCCAACCCTTACTATTCCTGTGCTACTAAGAAGTATGGGAGGAAGACTTTGTCTGCAATCCATAGTGTTAGAGTTGCTGTTTGTCAGTCCTGTGCCTGGCACGGAAACAGCAGTAATCCCCATTGGGTAGTGGACTGAGATCTGTGCAGAATCTGTCAGCAGTCATCAGTACAAATGTGGGATACTTGGCAATGTTGCTTGGGCTTTTGATATCAGACCTGACCCAAGAGGAATGACATAATTGTGAGTTGATTATCTATGTTCATTTTGTACTGAGTTTGGCCAGTTGCTGGTTGTACTGTGTATTTTGTCCTGTGTCCCCTCTGCAGCTTTGTCCATTTGTCCAGCTGCTACAGGAGTCTTAGGTACACTAAGGCTGCATCATCAGTACTCTAATGCTCAGCTTCGTGGATCACTGCTGGCTTTATTATTTCATTAGCTGCATGAAATGAGATTTTTGCAAAAGGACAAAGCAGACACAGGACATTGTGAATCTGGCCCTATGTTTTGCTCCTTCAGTGTCACTAATTCTCTTATTACCCTCCTGTTACCCTCAAGATACTACTCAGCAGAAGTACCAAAACTTGGTTTTTACTTTTTTTCCTACTTGTCATCATAATGTTTTGGTAAGAAATCCTTGCTGTGTGAACTGAAGAGTCTATATCCATATGGGCTTCTAGTGCTTTAGGAACAGTACCTGGAACAGAGTGACTGTTCTCATGTGCTCAGATTTGGGCAGCTTTTATTCATTTAAGAGTGAATTTCATAAAACAGAGTGAGAGCCTCAAAGCAAAGAGAATCAATTAAATGTTTTTTGTTTGTTTTTTAGGGTTTTTCTGGGAGAGCTTCTCCTATTTCCTGTGGCTCAGTCACTCGTGACAGCAGTTTTCTAAAGCAGTTAAAAGTGACAAGTTCTCTAACAGATGCTTGGTTCCTATTGATCTGTCTTCATATTGCTGTTTCTTTCTGTGCTCTTGTAGGAAGAGACATACTTAATCTCATGTCCTGAAAGGCTAGACCAGAGCTTTGGCAGACAGAAGACCTTTTGATGAAGCCTAAGGCTTATTTCACTTTATTTACCTGTAAATTATCCATGAAGCAAAGTCCTGTCTTACAAGCTCTCTTCTGAATCTGCCACAATTACTTGAATTTTGAATTCTGCTTGTGGTATAGAACCAAGTCATTAACAGCTGGATACTCGTCAGTGGGAAACTGAATTGCCTGAGAAACAAAGGGTAGGGTGTGTAACTGAAAACAGCTTCTATTGAGTTTTTGAAGATAGGTGGTTTTCTTTTAAGTAGTTATCCAAAAGACAATTAGATTTTGTGACCCCAGGCATAGTGCATTTAAAGAGTATTTTCAGCTCAAGAGATGAAGGGCTTGGGTTCAAAACCAATTTTCATAATATTTCCCTTTTCTTTATCTTCATGTGAACTTTGTTTTCTACTTCTTTGTTTTATGCAATTTTTGTATAATTTTTGCTGAGGTTTTTGCTCTCTCTTGCATCAGTTGTCATTATGTGAATGAATTTATCAGCTCCCATTTAGAGAAGTCAGCTGCAGATTAAGATCCTGAGTAAAGGTGGAAGGGTTGACCTCTGAATGGGTCAATTAACATTAATCTTCGTTGCTTTTGAATTCTGTCACAGGGGAAATATGTACCTGGGCATCTAATGAGAAACTGGCACAATTTTAATATGATAAACGGATGGGTTGCAAAAAAGATTCTCCACATAGAGATGCATCAAATGTGCCCTCTCTGAATTATGTGTGTCACTTAATTTTTGTGTTGGACTGGGATAGGAATTGCCTCAGTGTTGAGAAGTTTTTGTTGGCTTTGTTTGGTTGTCTTTACAGTAATAGGTGCATGAATTAAGAGATACATTCTTGGATACAGTATTGCAGCTGAGAACAAAGAAACTGTTTCTGATTTCAGGTCCAAGCCTGCAGTGGAACATAACTGTTATTTACCACAGCACTTAGCAATACTACTAAACAATTTAGGAAGAGAGGTATGAAGAGAATGTTCTTCAGAATGCAAAAACAACCTTGCTGTGTTAGCCCAGGGCTCAGCTGGTGTGGTATGCTGCTAACAGTGACCAAAGCAGATGCCACAGTGAGGAATATAAGGACAAGGAAGTCTATCTGTCACTTTCTCTGAGTACCTTCTTTTTCTGTTTCATAGCTAAAGCACTCTCTGAAGTAGGTTTCGGATTCAGTGGTCACAACTGCATGTCCTGCTTTTGCTTTGAACTTGTTTTGAAATTGCCATGTGTAGATGCACTGGTGTGAAGTACTTACTGAACCTACTGAAGTGTAAAGTGATCAGCAATATGGTTGTGGTTGAGAAAATATCTGTTGATCCTAGTATGTTTGTATTTCATTACATATTTGACAAATGCTTTAAAAATGTCTGTCTTCAGTTGTTCACAGAGAATCACAGTTAAATTATTATTATTATTATTATTATTATTATTATTATCATCCTAATTTTCCAGGAAAAGCCACAAAGCTGTAAAAGGCATATGTTAATAACAAAAATCAAAAACTAAATCTTGGCTATGTATAGGGGGTTGTATTAGTTTAAATAAACACATCAACTTCAACCAGAACAGCTTTGTACAATCAAAATACAAATGAAGGTGAAAAGTAACACAGGAAGTGCCAGGGAAATCCCAGCCTTCATTTGCAACATTGGTTTGAGAATCAGGTTTAAGATTAATGAAGTAAATGTGACATACATAGTGTGTGTATACTTCTCAGATTGACAGAAGCAACAGGTAAAGAGGGGCATACCCATTTCCACTAAGTATTTTTAAAGGTTCTTTTATTATTTTATTTCTTTTCAATCAGTAATGCTGTCCGAGTTTCTGAAATGGATTCTTTCTGCAATTCCTTTTTTTTTTTTAGCTTCAGAACATGTTTGACAGGATTATTTTTCCATTTCAGAGGCATTCTATAAGTGGACCAATCTCAGCTTCAAAACCTCTTGCTGCACTGACAGACAAAAGACCAAGCTATGCTGAAATCCCTGTTCAAGGTATTGATTCAAGTTCATTTCAACTTTGTTTTTAGCAATGCTATTTTTTTTCTACTATTTAGTACCTAGAGATTATTCTATAATATTACTTTTTTATTACATCATATTTTTATAGCATCATAGAATATTTCAGATTCAAGTTTTCATTATTTGTATTTCACACATGGTGGCATATCATAAAGAAACCCATGATTGCATCCTCATGATTCAGCATTATTCTGGTGGGTTTTGTGTGCATAAACTGAGATCATTTGGACAATGAGGACAAAATTAATTCAGGCCCATGTTTTGCAATTGTTTTCCAGATATTAAAAATACACACTTCTGTGTTATATTATGTATAGTGTGGTTAGGGATTTTTTTCCCCCCATTTGAAACAAGTATGATGGTTGTTATTGCGTTGCATGTGAATAACAAAATATAAACTTAATAAATATTGAATCTTCAGCAGCCAGATGAAAAAAATTGAATGGAATTAAATGGAGTGTTGATTTATCTGTTTCCCAATATTTCCCTGTCCTGTGAACTTTGTTTTGTCTCTCAAAACACTGCTCACAATGTGCTCTTCCTGTGAGAATGAATGGCTATCATGTGTTGGGTGTAGCTCTCTGATTTATGCCTGGTTTAGGTTTGGTTTGGGTTTTTTTTTTTTTGTAGATGTTTCTCAAGATAATCCCCATATGACTCCAGGCTGAATATTTCCTCTCAATTTGGTATTCTTGAGGTCTGATGCTTTCTAAAGGGTGGTTGGTTTTTTTGTTTTTTTCTTTTTTTTTTGTAGCACTTCATAATAGGCTGTATGTGCCAGATTTCCTTCTTGCTTTTCTTGAATGCATATTAAGGTTATTTGTACAATGCAGCTGGAGTTTTAATTTTAGAAACTTTGATATTTTTGGGAACATCGAAATGCCTTTCCAAGAAGATAGTTAAGAATTCTTTAATTGTTATGGAGTTCATGGGTAGACATAAGCTTAAACAGAGAATGAATGGTATGCCTTATATAGTTTTTCCGTTTTCATTAAAGTCTGTTAATGCAGGAGCAGGACTGCATTCCAGTAGAGAATGTGCCAGATGAAATTCCTGTTTACAGCTGTATATATTTTTAAATATCTTTGTAACAATGTATTTTTCTACTGTCACATTTTCAGCTACTGAGTGGTGTTTCACTTTTTTAATCCTCGTTCTTCATTTTCATGGGTTTCTTGTATTCAAATGACTGCATAAATGTTTCTACGTAGGAGTAGGTAAAACTTTTGGTTTTACTTGAAGTAAGATTTAAATAATAGGAAATAGTTTGGGAAAACTATTAATTATTAATAAAATGTATTTCTTATGTAGTTTGATTTTACTCCTTGACAGTAGGCAGAACAAATCTTTCCCTATAATATATAGAAGCACTTTTTTGACCCCACTGCATGGAGGAGGTAAGAAAAAAGAAAAGAAACCCAAGAAACCAGAACAAAAAAATAAATCATGAGGGACAAACCAATCTGCTTTATCAACCCACGTTGTGAATGGCATATTGAATATTTTTGGCCATGTGCTAAATGGGGATCCCTTTTAGCTCAGTCTTTCAGTTTTACAATTCTTTGTTTTTTTTATAGATGAGGGCAAGTGGATTAGTAAGAGGCCTTAGAGTAAAAGGATTAGGAAGGTCATGGTGAATCCACAGTGCATTCCATTGGTAATGAGCAAATTTAGGCCTTCTCTTTCATAAAGATAAAATGGGTTGCACTCACTAAAACTATCAAACTTGGGCACTGGTAGACAATGTTCATGACTCATACCTGAAAATCTTACACTTAACTGGACCCTTCACTAATTATGTTTTCTTTCTTTGTCTGTCCAGAACACTTGCTGAGAACATCTTCCACTAGCAGGCCAGCATCTTTACCAAGAGTACCTGCAATGGAAAGTGCCAAATCTATTTCTGGTAATATTATGCTTTTTAGTTGATTAGATCAATTATGAAATCTCATTTCACCAATGTTCTTAAAGATATACTTCTCTTTTTCAAGAGAGAGCTTTGAACTTCAGACTACCAAGCTCTTGTCTAAAAAACACTCTATTTGGATGTTTGGAACAGCTTATTTTTCTCTGTCCAAGTTTTCTGTTGAAGTATTTGGGGAAAGAAACTGCAGTCCAGTGGTTAAATACTCTGTTTTATTGCATCAAGTGGAACTGAAGCAAATTTTATTTTTTTAATTGCTCGTCTAGTGTCCTTAGTGATGCATGTATGGACTTAACCTACCAGATGGATGAGTATGAATCATGTATGTAACAAAGATGTCTTTGTCATCTTTCCTGGTAATAAAGAATAGTTTTGATGTGCAAGGTGTATGTGGGGAAAGAAACTGTTCATGGTTGTTCCCTTTTACTGCTTGCATGTAGGTTTGAGGTTTTTTGGTTCTTTTTTTTGAGTGAGTGAGGCAGAGAAGCATATTATCATTCTCTAATTCAGCAATTCTGTTATTGTTCATGGAGAGAATCATTGTCAATGATTTAAAATAGGAGGACTGTTCTTTTTAGGAAGCAAATGCATCACTGTACATTATTTAATGCATATAAATGTTTTTGCATATTACCTAGCAACATTTCTGAAGAGGTGTGAAAGATTGTTTTCTAATGATGAATACATTGGCATTTTCCCCCTTAGTGTCTCGAAGAAGTAGTGAAGAAATCAAACGGGATATTAGTGCACCTGATGGAGCATCCCCAGCATCTCTCATGGCAATGGGTACCACCTCACCACAGTTGTCACTCTCATCCTCTCCGACAGCATCAGTCACTCCTACAACCAGAAGTCGAATAAGGTAAAGCCCTTTTTTTTGTGGTGCACTGAAAAGTGTTAATTTCATGGGTATCTGTCTGCCTATCTAGTGCACAATGTTGGCACTAAGGCTGCAGATTCTACTGCTGCCCATAAAACAGCAATCTTTGAGAGCTTTAGGAAGTGTTTTCTGCAGATGAGTGTATGTTCTAAAAGTTAGACCAGAAGCTGGGCTTTTTGGAGATTGAGGCTGATACCAGACCTTGATGCTAAGTCATGTCACTAAATAATAGTATCATAGTATCAATAGTATCAATTCCTAATACCATGAAGCTAAATTCAAGAAATTATCTTATGCCATGTTGAACTACTCTTTCAGAGTAGCTTGGATCCAGGGAGACCGCATGATAAACCTTAAATTTTGTGCCCATAGCTGAAGACAAAAAGCAGTGTGACTAGGTCTTAACTCCAGACACTGCCAAGTCGTCTAAATAGCCCTGAGTGACTGGGCCTGGGCTGTTTGTTCCACAGATTAAGTCATAATGCAGGTCCAAATAAGAAAAGGTCAGGCAACCCCCTTTCATTAGTAAGATAAAAAGATAAGTCTGTGATACCTTTTAAACTTTTCTTATCTCTAGTGTTATCAGTCAAAGCACTTCAAAGTATTTTAGCCTCGTGTTATGGGAGTGAAGTATATACTCAGCCCTGCTTCACAGATAGGGAAAAGGGCAGAAAACTATTTAATACAGACCTTCCTGATAATGGTTTTGCACAGTGGTAATACTAAACTCTTAATATTCAGAGACATTCATAATATGTAATAATTACATTACAGAACTGTGAAGTTATTTGCAGCTGTGGGTGCTGTTGAAAATTATTTCCCTGAAATCAGCTGAGGCATGCCTCAGTGCTCTTATCCTTTCACTATGCAGCAATTAAATTGAATTTGGATCTGTGGGTGCTTTACCAGTAGCAATTAATACTGTCTGTTAGCACCTAAATTTAGACCAAGCACATACAGAAAAAATAAAGAGACTAAAACACGTGTGTGAACTTTGAACTGGCAATATATAAAATTGCATTGCTGGCAGCCTGCAGAGTGTAGGAAACAGCATGGCATTTCCTCATAAAATTGTGCAGTTAAAATTATTATCATTATCACTATGCCACCTGACTGTTGACTGCAATGCTAAGCACTACAGAAGGACTTAGCAGTGGAATCTGTGACAGTGGGTGTGCACTCTGTTTGGAACCGTCCTCAGAATGGCAGTGCTGGCCTTCAGTTTTATGTGATCAGGTTCCTCTTTTGTTCCCCTACCTTTTTCTGAAAGTTGTTGGAAAATAATCAGTTATTGCTATAGTTCATTGAAACAAATACTTGGAAGCTTACTGTTCTCTGTTCTAGTTGAAATTTTGTTGGCTCTTAGACTTGGAATACAGTTGACCTAATACACTAACTTTTAAGTTTTATGTGTCAAGCCATTTCTCAATCACTGCTGAAAAAAAATACACCAGTTTGGGTTGCTGAAATATATACAGATTTAAGAACTGAAGTACAGAATTTCTTGAAGCATCATTTTGTCTGTGTGGTACCTATGAAGTTTAGATAAAGTAACCTGTTCAGGTTACTGATTTCGTACTTAAAATACTCAATTAGCAACTTCCTTGTCATGTTAAATCTATGAGATAAGAAGGTTTGAAGACACATACTGCTGCCTTTCATGCTAAAAGGCACTGTTGCCTGTTTGTTGTTCTGCTGTGCAAGTATTTCCATTAATGTTTCAAATGTTATCTCTTTCTAACTAACTCTGAGTTCTTTCTCTATGTGTTTCAGTTGAGACTGACCAAGCAAATTGCAATACATATACTTAAGATTAGTGCCTTTAGAACATTTCATTGTATGTTGGCATATGTTATCTTTTATGCATTGAGTGACAGATGCTGATACAAGGAAAGGTCTCTGGTGTTCTGTGGGTAGCACACATCCGTGGAGAAATCCACATTCTCTGAATGCTTGCTCTTCCTCTGGTAAATATGCAGCAGAGTATCCAGTGGAAGCAGCTACATTCCACCCCTCTTTTCAGTCACAAATGGGGTTGTAAAGAACAAAGAGTCAAGAAGAGTCAAGATGTAAGACTGAATATATGCAATCTATATGTCTCTTTGGAGCCAAAAGATTAACTGAGGTTATCATCTTTGTGGATGTTGTGAGACTCTTGCTTTACATCTGCACGGAGCTTTTTTAAAAAGGCCGATGAGGAAATCTTTTGAAAAATTACTGGAGAAAGCTTGGCAGACAAATTAATTGATAGCTTTTATTGGTAGTTGAGCATTCTTATTTGAAAAAGAAAAAAAAGAAAAATCCTTAATCATTGTTGTGCCAGTATATTAAATGGTGGATCAACAGAGTTAGGTATCCCCCCCTTTTTAAAGAACTCCAGAGCTCAGGTGTTCTGCTGAAATGCAAACTTGTCGTTTCAAGGTGACATTTGTAGTCAGCCATGAGATGCAAACGAGATAGCATCAGTTTATTCTCTTTCTAAATACAAAATAAAGTCACTTGATTTTTGCTTAATGGTTCAAGCTAGAACTTACCATATTGTGCATTTGATTATCTGAACTCTTAGAGAAAACATCATTGAGGTTGAAAGGCCTAGGAAAAAAATGTTTAAATTGAAGGAAAAAGAAGGATGATTTGCTAATGAAAGAATTCCTCCAAAATAAGGTATTTCTGTGTATTCTATTTTTCAGCCAATAGTGCTGTACCCGAATACTTTCACTGTGACAATAATTCATCCTTTTTTTTATTCTTTTATATGTATTTCTGTTGCAAAGTATAAGCTACAAACTTTCACTTGCCCTTTTGCCTTGTTCCTAGGGAAGAGAGGAAAGATCCCTTGTCTGCCCTAGCAAGAGAATATGGGGGATCCAAGAGAAATGCCTTGCTGAAGTGGTGCCAGAAAAAAACAGAAGGATATCAGGTAACTGTAGAACTGGTAAACGTAGCATATTTCTAGCTGCAACACAGAATCTGCCAGTGGCATAAACCAGGCTGCTCCACAGTTGACTGCATAGATTGCAATGGCACTGGTATGTACTGTACTCTCTTCTTGGAACACATGCTACAAGTCCTAACCTAGCTAATATTAATAGTTCTTTAGTCACTTTGCTCCGTGTTGATAATACCTTTTCTTTTTTTCCTCTTAAGGGGACAGCTGACCTCTTACTGAGGCACTTTTAAATAGCCTTTTACATATAGCATTTTTTAAATAGTAGCTGAAAGGTAGCAACTTAAAGTTTAAAATTACTGTTTCCCAAATGCAGTTCGACTACCACTTCTCAGATTTTAGAGATATTTTTGATAGGTAATTAGTGTAGTTTTGTTTAGATCTTTCAGTGTGCTCACATTTAGTCTCTGTTTACAGACAGCTTGTTTTTTGAAGGTTGCATTGTCTTGCATTTTGAACTTGGCTTACTACTGTGGTTCCAGACTCCTTTCTTTCACTTAGTCCAAATGTTATCAGAAGCCAAAAGAACTAACAAGATAACTATCCAGAGTTCTCCTGATTACATTATTTTTTCAAAAGAATAGTGGCTTCAGCAAACTAAACCAGGATGTTAATAGTCTGACCATGATGTATTTGTTTGGTTAACTTGTATTGAAAGTGTTTTGAGTTCCAACACAATCCTCAGTTTAAGAACTTTACTCTTTCCATGACTTGAGCCTCACAATGCAGGAGGAAGTTGAGAGCCACATAACAGGATGATCGCCCATCCATAGGAAAAGTCGTCTTGCAGCACAATGGACAGGCTTGTGATATAAGCCCTCCCCCTTCTTCCTGTGGCACGTCTAGTACTAAATTGTGCTATTTCTGAGGTTAAGCTTTTTTGTTGAAAGAGCCTTTCTCCTTCCCCACATTTGAAAAAGGCAGGATGTTATATTTCTTTATAAATCCTGTAAATCTAAAGGCAAAAATATTTTCCCATATTGTCTTGAAATGAAAGATGAGTTTGGCAACTTCCTTATCTGGATAGGAAAAGTAATAGAAAGTATTCCAAACTTTTCATACTATAGTTAAGTGCACATGCAAGAGCTGCTTATAGTTACTTGAGGTTTGTATACTAGTAGAAAAACAGGTTTTGAGACTTACTTTACTTGCTTCAAGAACTACTGTGGTTCTCTGCTACCAAGAAACCATAGCATATAGCTTCTGAAACCAATGCATGCCTTCTTTTGAAAGAGGAAGACAGTATCCTCATGCTATCTTCCTTAAGGTTTTATTAGGTTAGTTTTTTGAGAAGAATGTGTTTTGCTTTAGGGACACTCATTTTTCATTTCTTTCTTGTAGAGAATGTGATTATTTTCAGCATCCCCTGAAATTCAGTTATGCTTTAACACCATGTTAGTGGTGTTCAAATGTTTTAAACATATCTGGCACTGTATTATGAATACTGCTTATCCAGCTTTCTGGTATCTCAGCAATGTTATCAATACCAGAAAAGAATTTTTTTATTCTAAATCTAGTTTTAAGTTTATTTGAAAACTATAGGGATTCAAAACTGACAAGCATTAAACAAGCATCAGAAGGTATTCTAGCTCTCTTCCTGTTACCCTCTCACACAAATATTGACAGGGTACCTTTTAATCCCAGCATTTCCCATCATTAGAGCTTCTGCTTTCCTTCTTTACCACCTGTTTGCTTTTGTTTGACTTAGTGTCTGGGCAAGAGCCAGCACATGCTTTTTAGAGCTACCTGCATGCTGACTGACCCACAGTTGTCTGTCTCTGAGTTGATATTGTTTGTTAATTTTATCTTATTCATATCAACTTGTTTCTAATACAAATCCAATAAGCCACCATTATTTAAGTAAAACTCAGACCTGTAAGCCAGTATTTTTTAAGGATGTCTGTGCCAACAAGGGAAGATATGTTTACTTCTTCATCATTTGTCAGCAACAGTCACTTTTTTGGTCTTATTTTCTCCCTCTCACCTGGAGATGATGTCTGATAGCTGAAGTTGTTTATGCATAAATGAATATTTATAGAAACCTGTATGTAAAATATTTATAGAAAATTGTTTCAGCTGTTGCCATTTCATAGAGAAGGTGGCACCATGCACATTGAGTTACAGCCCCATTTCTAACATAGCCACGTTTGCTCCTGGCACTGCTTTGAAGAACAGTTGAATTTCTGGTTTGTAGATAGACTAATAAATAATAATTGCACAAGCAGCCAGATACAAATCTTTTCATTTCAAAAATTTTGTTTAAAGTGTACAGAGTTACAAGTGAGCTGGCAGTGGCTTAAAATGTTAAAAGGTCTGAAGTAGTTGACTTACCCTTATTAATGAGCAGCAGCATATGGTGTGAGTGTTATTCTCTTTGGAGGTGATCTGTAGTTCTTCAGCTACTTTTTGTTTCATGTGTTGAATATACTAAATAAGAAAACAAAAACAAAAACAAAAAGCAGCATACCGAGGTCTGTACAGTTTCAGAGACAGAAGATTTCTTTTATTCCAGTGATTCTTGTGGAGAATACAGCAATACTTAATTGCTTGCTACAGCTAGTATTTTTTTCTGTTCAAATAAAATAAAAGAATAACTTCTCCTATACCCTCTAGGAAATTACTTTCAAGCTTTTCAATAGAAGTTTTTAGTTATCTGTATTTTAGAAGCTTGAAATTTTATGAATGTTAAATAATTCAAAGATCATAGCGTGGTGAAGTTCTGATTTGAGCCCATTATAATGCGAAGATGTTACAGAAAGCTCTTCACACACATTCACAGATGATTATGCCAAACTGTGCTTTCCACATCTGACAAATATATAGTTCCACATAGCAGAATTTTTAAAGGAATCTTAGGACTTTCTCTTTTGCGAATGCATTATGATAAACAAGTTACTACTTAACTCTGTTAGAGAAAAGCTGTGATAAATTGCTTCATTATACAGTTTTCTTGATTTATTCAAGCAAATTTGGAAGGGAATAAATGAATAGATTTCTAAAAATATAGTTGTGAAACCATGGTTACCTGTGTTCCAAATCTGCTACTTTTTTTAAGACTACCTCAACAAGAAAATAAGGCTAGTATTGCCAATGAAGATAAGAGAAAATCTTACTCATGTAAAGAACTGTATGGCTTTCTGTATATATATATAGTTGTTTTTCCTATACAAGCTGTCTGAATGTTGTGTGGAAGCAGAATGTCTCCTTCAGTGTTAGGTTTGGAGAATGGTGCAGAAGGTCATTGCAGAACTAACAGTAGGCAAGTTCTGTATTAACTTTCCTCTAGAGCCTGTTCAGTCTAGACAGTATTGGACTCACTCAGTTACTGAGTTTAATTATATTTAGGGCTGAACAGATCTGTAAGCCATGAAAGAGGAGAGTTGCTTTCTTAAGTTTTGGGTTTTATCAAGCATTTAGATAAAGGTGGAGCAAACCACCTTTTGGTTTCAGATGTACAGGCACTAAATACTTGACATTTGGTTACATGTTGGCTTTACTCAGGATCTGACATACTGATTCAGAATACATTGCCAAGTGCTGCATTTTCCAGAAAGAAGAGAATCCTCCTGGCTCCTCTAAAATATGTGCAGTGTCATAAAACTGTCTCACATTCCAGATATCTTCAAAGCATGAGCTAATCCCATCCAGCTGTTAAGGAGCACTTACCCTAGCTGCAATACAACTACTTTATTTTGAGTACACAACTAATAAAAGTCCCAAGAAGGATGTAAGCATGCATGTTTCATGTTGAAAACGGGACCAGTGAACAGGATACACACATCCTTACCCATTCTTACCTACAGCAATATTTCAATTCACTTTCACTTCCAAAAGTCTGACTCCAAAAAATCAAATGTCACAAGATAGCAGCAAGAATAGACAACGGTTTTTTAACCTTTCTTTAATCTTTCCATGCTTCCTAATTATGGATATACTGGAAGACCTCATTAACAGCTTTGTAGTACCTCTCCTCTAATTCATGCAATGCTGCCTTTTTCTGGAAAGACCACCTAATTTTTGCTTCCCATACAGATCCAAGTCTCTGTAAAAATTTAAAACTTATTATCTACATGGCAGCAATAAACAATAAGATAGTTAAGTTGTTGAGCAGTGTGGATGTACCTGTACCTAATGCTATGGTGAATGCACCTTGAAATCAAGCAATGCTTTCATTTGTACTCAAGTAGTAAGTGTAGAATAACTTAAAGGTAAAAGATGTTTCATGTTGATTCTTTTTTAAAAAGCTGGTTTTATATATGTCTTTATTATAAACACTAAGCTAGATTATATTTTACTAATTTCTAAAAAGAAGACAAGACTGTGTGCTTGAATTAAGCCTGTGTTGAAATCATGATTCCAGGGTGTTAATGCTTTCCCTGATGCTGTCTGGTTGATTTGTGAAAGGAGACAGACTGCCAAAACACTTCTCTTCTTGGTTTAAGCTGTGATGCTTTAGCCAGAAATTGTTGAGTTAAGGAAGGACATGCTGCTTTTTTCTGTTTGGATTGGATTCTGATACAAGAGAAATATCAGCTTGTTAGACTTAATTACAACAGAATTTAGAATAAATTATGAAGCTGTCTGTATCTCTTCAAGTGTTACAGATGTTAATGTCTGAAGCTATTCTTTTTTTCAGAACAACTGTTCCTTCTATGGCTCTTCTTTGTCCCAAAAGTGATAAAGTAACCTCACTTTAGTATGGAAAGAAACAATGTCAGTCAATATTTCAGGGGTTTGATGGTTTATATAAGTCATTTACTACCCTTTCAGAAACTGGGATTAAGGAGGCAGTAGTTGGCACTGCTGTTAAGTCTATTCCAGAAATAATTTTGCTTTGTTTTCTACTGCCAGAAGTACTGATAGCCTCAGCTTTAATCCATGATTCGAGAATCATTAAACCCTGATTCAATGGAGCATAGATAGCAGTTATTTTGTAGTTTACCTTTTTAATTTTTTTAATAGTTTGTCGTGGATATGTGTATATGTGCCTTTAAAAGCTTTTTAAAGCTTTTTAATAGTGATTTTCTTCTGCCATGAGAAGAAGCCTGCCAAGGTCTATATGCTTAAAACTCAAGTCTTGTTTTAATGGTTTAATATATTATAGAGCAGACTCATATTAATGCTTTTGCTTTTTCAAGCCACTTATTTAATAAACTAATAGAACAGACATAGACACAAGGTTTTATTTTCTCCATGTACTAACTCATTTGTGAGCCAAACTGAGTTAGGATGGGGGAACCTCTGAGCCTTGTGCAGAGCAAGAGGTGGAGATATAACTGCTCTGCAGTATGCTTCTCTGCTCAAATTGTAATGTACATAGTTCAGGGAAATTGAATATGGCTGTGGATATGTACCCTGAAGAAACAGTTCAAATAACTTTGTTCTTAGTTTGTAACTCTAAGTTACAAAGCATGGTTTCTATACTTGGAGTTTTCTGGTGTTTGTGAGGTGTTTTAGCTGTGAAGGTTTTGAGAGAACACGGAGGAAAGAAAGTTGAATCTCTGGGTTATAAGTATTAATATCTGTTTCTTGCTTTTTGAGAGAAGGTGTTTTCACGGATTATGAAAGACCCTCAGTTTAGGATTATTGCAAAAATCAATAGGAGATAAATCCAAAATCAGCAGCACACTGATTAAAACCACTTGAACATTGTGAAGTCTAGAAAAGTCATAGGTTGGGAGAAGCCTGAGATTGACGTTATGCAGACCCCTGGTAACCAGTGTAGAGTGTTTCTAGTGAGACAGTTTACTGCACTTTTCTAGGTAACCTGTTCCAATGTTTCTTTCATAGTGAAGACCTCTTCTATCCAGACAGAATTTCCCTGGGAAGGAACTGTGGCTGTTGCATGTTGTCCTGTCCATGTGTGTCCTTTTGAAATGAGTACCTCCATCTGCTCTCTAACTGCCTTTGAGGCATCGGAAGCCTCTGATGACATCTCTCCTGAATCTTCTTTATGCTGAATAAGCCAAATTCCTTCAACCTTTCTTCATCTCTCAAGGTCTTCACCCATCTATCTAATCATCTGGGTAACTCTCTGCAGGACCCTTTTGTATTCTTCAGTGACTATTTTGAACTGGGGAGACCACAGCTCCATGCAGTGTGCCAGGTATAGACCGACAAGCGCCCAGCAGAATATAAGAATCCCATCTCCCTGTCTGCTGGCTGTACTCATAGTGCTCCAGCCCAGGACACAGTTTGCTTTTAGTGTGAGGCTGCACTTCTGGTCCACATTCAAATCCTGTTTACTTACTTTTAACCGCTATTGTATTTCAGCCTAAACTGATGGGTTGTTTTGTTCCTATTACATTTCAACATTGTTTCGGGAAGAATCTTCTTACTCTTTTTTTCTTATGTGAGTGCAAGGGTATACTCATTTTGTTGTGACTGCTCCTACTCTGCGGTTTAATAGGAGCTTCAGTTATGCTTGAAATGTTTTTTTGGTTCTAGATCCAGTGGGTAGAAGGGACTATAGAATTTGGTCTATTAGATTATGTAAAATGTTATATTCTTATGCTCTGTCTCTAAAACAACCATACAAATTTTAAACTCTGTTTTTTATTCCTGTCTGGAAAGTATTTTCCACCAATTATTTTATGTCAACATCCTGTTGCTTAACTACTTCTGTTAGAATTACCTTTAAAAAATTAATAATTAACGTTAAGAGACAAGGACTGATAAATCTCCTTGTTCACCTATGTCTGGAAAGGCTTATTCCTAATTTGACAATTTATCTGAAAGTATGTCCTTCAGTTGCTTTAATGTTTTTTTTTTGGTCCGAAATGGCTTGAAGAGAAAGTCCAGATTAGATTCCAGCAGAATTGTCTTAATAGAGCCAATTACTTAATAGAAGCAGTAACAAAGAAGAAATTATGTCAGAGATTTTAGGCTGATGTTCTGTTTACCATCAATTCTTTGAGAAATAAGAGCTTAATGCAAGATTGATTTCATTATACTGACCAAGCTTTTTCAAAAAACCACAAGTAGTTAAAAGCATTTAGGAAATAAAATTGTGCTGTCTTTAAATGTGCCAGTTATGTGCTCCAAGCCCTACACAAAAAATTAAATTTTCCGTTTAAATGACAATCTGTCCAGTTTCTGGATTTGTTTTTTAGTGTCTGACCAATATCATACTTTTTTAGTCTGAGAGGTAATAATAATTCATAATGCTCAGGGCAATTGGAAACAGAGACCAGTTCCTTTTAATTGTTTCCTTCCGTTGTATTTAATTCAGCTTCTCTGGATACATTAAAATTCTTGGATGATGGGTTTGTTTTCTGCTTGTTGTCTTAAGAATAAAAGCTGGACCCTACAGGAAGATTTAGAAAAAAAGAGCATCCCTTTTGAGGACCAACCAAACTTGAAGTCAAACTTTTTTAGGTGGCCATTTTTCCGGTGTTTATATTCAAAACTCAGCATTCTGCGGATGCTACTAGTATTTTAAGTGAAATGTTTAGTTTATACATCTATAATGGTTTAGGGAGGACAACTTTCTCTTGATTTAGTTTCATTAACTATTTTCAGTAAACCTTTATCCTGTTTTTCTTGCTCACATGTTGGGCTAAGAGAATAGACTTAAAACAATGGAAAATGTCTTTAGATTTTGAAGGTACTCCTGGTTTTTAGGTCATTTGGAGAGTTCTGTCTTCAGCCCTAGTTGTTCTAGAGGTCTGTTTTATAGTGCAGCCAGACTTCTCTGATACCTTGCAATTTCTTTCTTCATATATTCTGAGCACACGTCTGTCTTCATCCATGGGGTCAGACCTCAGGGATAGGCTCAAATGATCTCATACACATCACTGCAGCACCCTGTTTCCTAATTTTGGTGAATGCATTGTTGCCTGTTGATGTCCATCCCCACTGTTTCAAAGATCACTATTGCAGCTCCTTGCTTTAACAGTATCACATTGTTTGTATCATTTCTCTGTGCCCTGTCATTTCCAGTATAAGTTCCTGTTCTCACTTTGAAGGCTGAATAGCTTTCCTATCCCTGTTTCAGTACTGAGATCTCATCTGTGCTTCAGTGATGCTGATGTTCAGGCTCAAATGCTTTAATTTTCAAATAAATATTGCTGTGCTTCCTCTGAAATGTGTGGAGCAGCCTATGAGAGAAAAAAAATATTGTAAGCACTGTGAGGCAAGGTACTATTAAACTTTTATTTTATTTGTTCTGTGTTAAATAGAGTATATTCTGCAATTACATCCCTTCAACAGGTACTTGTTGAGACTATAGCAAGCATTAAGTCACTGGTTGGAAACTGGTGGGTTAGAAATTGTTAATCAGCTCCAGCGGTGCTTCCACAACCTTCCTTCCTTTAATAGAGAATGTCATATCTATCCCTACAGTCCTGAGAGTTTAAAATTTGGTGAAGTTCTTCAGTAGTTTTACCTAGTTAAATTTTTTTAATGCTTTGGCTTCATGCATGGCTGAAGAGGTCTGTGTTGATAACTGTGACTGTACATCCTCCTCCCCTTCCCAGACCACTTGGCCATCCTGGGGAAGAAGGGAAAGGGTGAAAACCAGGACTGAGTTTTTCTCCCTCAGTAGACTGTAACAAGGGAAACATGGTCATTCACATTTGATTTTTATAACTGGCTTGCCACAGATGACTGTGACAAGAAAAAGCCCCTATTCCTACCTTCATCCATCTATGGATATATAGATGTCATCTGATGCACGACTGGTTACAGAGAGGGGGAAGAAACTTTAAAAAGTTACTTTGCAAACAGACACAAGTAGGAATTTATTGGCTTCTCTAATTTTTTCCTTTTTTTCCTTAAACTCCTCTACTGTGTCATTCCCTAATTTAATTAATATTGAAAAAGTTTTAACAAGCATTAATTTATATGCAATTTCCTGTCTGTCTTGAGGAGAAAAAAGGGAAAGCTTTTTTTTTCTTTAATTTTTTCTTTTTTCTTTTTTTTTTTCCCATTTGCTTTTACGTTTTCCCACCCCTATGGCTTGAGGAAGCCATGTGAAGAGCGTGTTCCCACAGCCTGGGGGTCTCCAACAATGCAGTTTCCGTTTGCGGGCCGGCGGTGAGGCTCGGAGCAGCCCTCGGCCATTGTGAGGCCCAGCACGTACACTGACATCACCACAGCCTGAACCTGAGAAGTGCTAAAGCTGAGCAGGAAACGGAGATTTCCCTCACATTCTTCTAGAAATCGCCTTCAGTTTTGTGGGGTTTTTCCTCTTCTGGAGGGGATTGCAGTTGTTTGATTCCTAACACAATGTGTTGGTGTGACAAGTGGTGTGGTGGCCGTGGTTCCCAGCCTGCCTGGCTCAGCCACACTGACTCTGGGTGGGGTTTTCTGCATTTGGAAGAGCAAGTTTTAGTCTCTTGTGAAAGACAGGTGCAGACCATCACATTGCCAACAGGTGAAAAGTTGACTTGTGTCTTTAGTTTTCAGCAGGTCAGTGACTGCAGGTTATAGTTCCTGCTACATTTAAGTCTTTAAAACTATGTGGGGGAGCTTGTTAGCTTCTGCTTAACCCAGTGAAGTGAGACATTAAAGCATATTTATATTTCTCCATAAAGGTCTAAAAGATAAACAGTGAATTGATGTTACTGGTTGTTTCTTAATCAAAGTTTGACTGCTATCCACTTATACCATTGTTTGACTGACAACAGTCAAGTGTACAGTAATTTAAAAAGTCACTGAAGCATCTTTCTCGTAGCTCTTTTGGACAGAGCTGACTCTTTTTGTAATACTAGATCTTTTCAGGAGATGCATTTACTAGTGCCACTGAGTTTCCTACTGGAACCAAAAGATCAAGAGTACAAGATCCCCTTTTTCAAGTCCAGTTCCAATCAAAAAAAAAACTGATTCTCCACTGTCAGTGTTAAATCTGTTGGAACAGCTTTATTTCCAAACAAAACCTAATTTTTGTTTGTGATCTTGTTCATGTATGTTTCTGTATAGAAATCGTTTATTTAGAAGAGAAAATACTTCTCATCAGTTAGAAATTTTGTCTGGATATTAATGCAGTAGAATCAGAAAAGTAAAATCTTGCGTTAAGAGAGATATTACCACCTGGTCTGTTTGAGAGATTTTAGGCATATGCGGCTCAACACATTTGCTTTTCTATCTTGGTATGTACATTTGTGCCAAAACTATTCTATTACTCTCTCTAGCACAAATTTTTGTGCCTTTTAGCACATAGAGTTAGCACCTTTTTTAATTTTTTTTATTTTTTTTTTAATGTGGTGTGTGGGTGGGAAGCTTAATATTACCTGGAAATAAGGAACAAGATAACTGACTGACTGACTTAATACTTGATTTTGTTGTTCTCTGCACCAGTGCGTTTTTGGTTCTTACCACAAAACTTTAGTATTAGGCTGTTTGTTTTCCCTGCTGATATCCTCAAAGGTATTTTTTAAAAAACATCCACAAAAAACCCCTGCAAGTATTGGTGAATTTGTAGAACTAGTACTTGTTTGATTATGATTTTAATATTAGTTTTTCTTTTCCTTTCAAGAATATCGACATAACAAATTTCAGCAGTAGCTGGAATGATGGCTTGGCTTTCTGTGCAGTCCTCCATACTTACCTCCCAGCCCATATTCCCTATCAGGAACTAAACAGCCAGGACAAGGTATGACATGAAAATTCCCATTCCTGGGATTGAAGACAATATAATAAATACAGCTTAATAAAGAAGAACAACTTTGAGTTCTAAAAACAAAATCACTAGGAATCATAATTGAAACACCTCGAAGCACCTTGCTACTATTCTTATTATTTTAATATAAGATTGTTGGGTTAAAAGAACTTTGGAACAGATTAAAAAAAAAAACAGTCATAAATTGAGGCATTTGACTGAAACAGCTGGCAAATGTTTTCAGTTCAGGTTTGGAAGCAATGAGCAAAAGATTTTAAATTCACCTAATTTGTATCTTGACATGTTTTGTTCATCCCTTGGAATGTCACAAGGATGTTTCATCCTGCTTTCTTGTGCGTATTAGTGACTATGCTCTCTTCTCAAATGATTTATCAAATAAAGGTAAACTAGAAGTTGTCAAGAGTGCAGAGTAGTCTGAATGTCTGTGTGCTATAGTTAGTGCCTACAGCTTTGTTGTCTGGAGATGCATCATTAATTATAATGCCAATAAAAAATAAGAATATTTTATTAGCACATGAAGAGTTTTTTATTTATGCTTTTTAAAGAATAAATTATTCTTTTAGCTTTTTATAACTTAATCATTCTTCACTGACAATGATTTTTCATCATTATCTTCTGAATGAGGACTTAATGAAACTTTTCCATAAATTTTTGGGTTATGTTAGGACATGTTCATTCTTGTGGCTGTTTTTAAATTACTTTGGTCAAATTATAAATGAGCAAAAGTTGCAGCATTGCTATGAACATTCTTAACACTACTTTATTATGTTTGAAGTAGTATGTCCTTGGATTCTAACGTGTTTTTTTATCTCATACAGAGAAGAAATTTCACTTTGGCTTTTCAGGCAGCTGAAAGTGTTGGTATCAAATCTACTCTGGTAAGTTTTAGATGCATACTGAATGAGCTATGTCCCATTTATAAAAAATGAAATAATTCTATTTTGTATTTTGGAAGGATTTTGATGCTTTATGCTTGAAAAGCAGTAGATGAGCTCAGCTATAGATTATTGCCCCTGTGTCATACTTGGCTGGAAAACAAATCATACTCCCTACCTCAGTGGCTTCAATAAACCCACAGTCATCAACATGCTTACATTAAATTATAATTACTGTTTGCATTGAATAGTGATTGAGATAGACTTGTGCAACTGCTGCAGCAAAGGCAACAGCATGATAACCTATAGCAGATAAACTCCTGGCCTGTAGAAGCATACTATCTGTAATACTCTCAGTATCATAAGAAATCATAATACAGGTTTTGGAATTGCTTCAGAATAATTGGGGAAATAGTTAAGTGATAAAATCTTGAAGAGTTCTTTTCTTGTTTTCTTTCTCTCACCTGCTTTATAATTATTTGGGGTTTTTTGATTTTTAGTAGTACAAATCAAGCAATTTGTTTTGGTTTTTTGCTTAGTGTAATGAGAATCAAGATTTTAACTCTGAAGTTGAGACTTTTAATTGGCTATCATTGTAAATGATTGAAAGTTTTTTCTCAATTATTTTTTATAATAAGCTTTCTTATGCAAAATTAGCTTAAAACAATTTTAAATTGCTTAGTATTTACTATGCAATTATCAGAAAAAGATTATTGAAGGCATGGAACTGAAAGGATCACAGAATCACAGAAATTCAGATAACATTGCCAGTATCAGAAATTATAACTTATCCTATACTTTTGTAACCTAAATTCTAACAGACATGCCACAGTTAGCAACGAATAATACAACAAAGACAATTTTAAAAATAACCCTTTGCCTGATCCTTATCAGAGCCTTTGCTCCCTGCATTGTATTTGCTGACAATAGCACTGCAACTGTTGGGCTTTAGTACTTTGGCTGTGATTTGAAACATGGAAGTTTCTTCTGATATGAGAAGTAGATTGTGGAAAATAACTGCAATAATTCTTATATAATTCAGCTTTAGTCTTAATGGTTGCTGACTGGCTGTCTTCTTGTACTGAATTACTGATACTCTAAAAAGGCAAATCAAATGGAATTAAATTTCAGTGCAAATTGTATCCCTATAAGGATTTAGTATCTATTAACATATCTAGACATGCAGTGTGTGTAATGTAAATGTTTGTGAACATTCTGGGGAGTTATTTATTCCCTGAGTAATAATGTGTTTGCCTACTTACATGTGGCAAAATTTTAAAAAAAGGAAAATAATTATCTTTTTTGAGTTCTGGAGATTTCTGGTCCCCAAAGCTTACAAAATATACCTCTACAGTAAGCAAAACCAAAAATTACTGGAAACTACATCACTCTGTTTTCCTTTGTATGTGTGCTGAGAAGGGTAGATCAGGCTTTGTTTACTCTGCTTATCCTCAGACAATCTGGTATACTGTTACCATGAAGTACGTGTGAACTGGTCTGTAACTTAGACATAAACTGCTTGCTTTGTCTCTTGGATGTATCCAAAGGGATAGTAAAGAAAACTTTCCTCTTCCTTGCCTCTTTACTTAAAAAAAAAAATGTATAAAGTAATCTAAATTTCAGATGTCTACTGTAAAATGAGATTCAATTATTTATTGATGCTGACTCTTACCCTGGTATGAATTTTTAACTTCAGCTTCAATTAATACCCAGGCCTTGATTCTGTGACTCACAGTACCTGGGTAGATTGCATTGACTTGTGAGGCTGTGTAGGGTATGTGAACACTAAAGTCTTGACTACTCTACTAACTGGAGTACAACTCTCATACCCACAGCACTCCATGTTTCAGTCTTAAGTCAACAGAATAACTGTCTACAGATATGCTGTTCATAGCCATTTACATTTGCTAAGGAACAAAAAGATGTGTGGAAGAAAACACAGCTTTTTTCATCTGTACTTTAAGCTTGTGGAAACTTTACAGATTTGCCATCCCCAGGTATTTGTAAAAACACTACCACTTACTCTCCAGGTGATTATTGCTGATTGTGATCCATGTTTTCTGTGACAGGACATCAATGAAATGGTGCGAACTGAGCGTCCAGACTGGCAAAATGTCATGCTGTATGTTACAGCAATTTACAAATACTTTGAAACCTGAAACCCTAGTGACTCAACAGATCCATGGGTTAGAACCGACATGAGGAAACTAACAGATGGAAATCTTATGGAAATGCTAATCCCCATTTCACTAAAAACTGGCAACATTTGAGTCCTCTCAAACTTCAGTGACACTATCCTGGATTGCCTCAGATTGCTTCAGATACTAAGCCTGAAAAGAACTGTTTTAAAAGCAAGAACTCGTTGCCACAGTGCTTGGAATAACCCAAGTTATTAAGCTATTGCGATTAATTATGTAGCCTAAAGAGCCTGGACTATCTACATGCTGCCTTTCCAGCCAGACTTCCTGAAGCTTTCTTTCCTAGGAGAGCAAGATGAATCCTGTAGTGTATAGGAAACTGAATGTGCAGCTAAAGCTCTGAGAAGGAAAAGGATAACATGGCATCACATTACTGAACTTGTAGCATCTCAATACCACAGTCTGAATATTCTACCCACAGCATTTGGTACCCCAAACAGTAGAGTTCTTAATGGTAATTTAGTTACTGCGTTTACAGCTATTTTCACTCCTTCAAAATATGCACAATATTCTAGGAAAACAAGCTTTTCTTCCATAATGACAAACTGAGTGGGAAAGTGCTCTCAATACCTCGAAAACTTCAGCACGGAACTCTTCATTCTAAAGCTTCATTATAAGCCTACCTCTGTCACAGTGATGTGGCTTCCAACTTTAACTTACAGATTGTAAAGACTGACACATACAGCTCCTGGTTTTCAGGGTATGCTGTACTTCAAGGAATCTGTTTGAACTCCCTGTGCTTCCACTACAACAGAAATGAGTCAATAATCAACCCTTGCATGGTTTTTTTTCCCCACCCCTTTTCTTCCCTTGCCTGTATAGCACACACAGCTACCCCAGGCTTTACTCTTCAGCAATACAGGCATATGTCATGGATTTCTGTGGTAGAATTTTGGAACTGGGATAGCATTTCCTCTACAGAGAAGATATTTTCAATAAGATGTAATAATGAAGTAGTTTGTCTCAAAATCCAGCTTTGCCATGTTTTCTGTGTGTTTTTCATTGATCTTGCACATCCTCATCTGACTGATGGGAGGTGAGAAGTTCTCTGACAAGAACTATGGAGGAATTGATGCAATGTGTATACACCCAGTAGTCTTGAATATTGTGTGGAAATGACTCACTGTCACAAGGAAGGAACTGAGAAACTTTAATGTACTCAACTTCTGTTTTCCTAGACTTCGTGTACCTGAATTCGTGTCTTGGGCAAATGAGTTCAAGTAAGTGCCTTAGTGATCATTGAATTGATACATCCTGGCACTTCAGGGCCTCTTGCAGAATGTTGATGGTTCAGAATGGTTTCATATATCCATTTCTCATAAGGTGTTGTAATCTCATTTGTCAAATCAAGGGAAGAGTTCACCTTACCGTTGCTTCTGCCTCTTGTTTTTCTGAATACTGATCAGCAGTTAAGCTGCAGTTGAGCATCTCTCATTAATGTTAAGCAGAAGCCTGTTTTAAAGCTGAGTTCAGTAACAACTGCTATTTATAAGCACATGCTCTTTCAACACAGTAGCCCTGTTATAAAGAAAACGAATCTGCCATTCCTATGGTGCTCTTATGACTGTTAAGGACAGTTTGAATGTCATAGATGTTAACCCAGTGAATGCAACTGTGCTTGGCATCTGTGAAACTTCATCATGGTATAAAAGCACAGATTTAAAGCAAAACTATTGCCAAATACAAAAACCTGTCATCTGAAGAACATAGCTCACGTGAAGAATAATATAATCAGCATGTCTTTAGCAGCTAGTATGATATAAAAATACATGCTTTCACTAATATGTGCCTGTGAGAATTATAAACATTTGGAAAACAACTACTTAATCCATGCTGAGAGCCTTCACAGAAGTTTGTAGAGCAGCACTGTCTCATACATCCTTACAGTTCTTTAAAAAGTAGCTAGGTACTCTCAGATTACTTATTGGTGCACTTGAAGAGCTGTGTAATATGAAGACAATTGGTGCAAGAGAAGCTTTGAGTGAAAAATCATTAACAGAGTTTAATAAAGTCTGAAGTACAATTTCCTCTTCTATATATTTCTTTAAAATTTTGATTTACTCATATCTTCAGATATCTTCTTAATAAGAACAGTCTTACTGGGAATACACATTATTGCTGTCTCATATCCATCTCTTGCTATTAAATTCTAAGTTTTGCCAATTTATGTTTTAAAAAACCACCTTTTCATTCTCTGAACAGACATCGGGTTTTATGATTGTCTTATTCATTGCTTTAGATTTTAAGATAATATTTTTCTAATGAAGTGGATAGCATTTCTTGGTCTAAATTCATTTATGACCTATTTTGTTAAGGTAATTTGATCTTTAAGCTGTTTCAGTTTTTTTCTGTCCAATGGTCAACTTCATTTACCTAGAATGTTGTTTTAGGCCTTAACTGAAACAACACCAATAGCGTAACGTTTCTTAGAAGAGGAAATCACATTCTCCAGATATTTTCTGTTCAAAAGATCAGCTGCTAGTCTTCAGAGAGAGAGAGGAAATTTATTAGTAACTATCAGAATGATCTTATATTGAACTTCAGAGCTCTGTAAACTTGTTGGTGTGACCTGTCTGATAAACCTCTGCTGAATACTTATCTCTAAAGGAATATTGGGCTCCATGAAGAGATTTTTAATAATGCTATGTCTGAGCTTTTACATATAAGATGCTGCACAGCTGTCTGAGTGGAAGTAACGAAGCAATGGAAGATCTAACCAAACATCTAACCTCTCTACAAAATGTGTTTTCTGAAGGTTCAAACAGCATTACATTTTTCAAGAGGAAGTCTAGCAGTAGTCCTCCAGGATGGGATGTTACTGTTCTGTTTGGTTCCTGCTCATAGTTAATCTGGGAACAACCTGGGTTTTTGCACCTATGAAGTACAAGTTTATGCTGGTTTGCTTTTCTTTTTAATCCAGAAAATATTCCTGAATGTACTAAAAAAAATTATTAATATTTTATCATCAATTTATATTACTACATTTTAATATGTGCCTTGCAAATGCCTGTGCTGTAGTATATCAGGGTTACTCATTGCCATCTGTAGGGGTGGGGCTGACAACAAAATGGAGCTGTTGAACATATTGATGCAGATGCACCTACATCATCTGCTGGATCTTGTTTACCAAAACACTTCCATAGATCAGAGAGCACGTTTTAGAGCCATATGTGTATTTGATTTGGCTGATGCTGTTGTCATCCTGATGCAAGATCACCTGCAATGAGCTGGATGAACAGTTTTGAGGTTTTATTTATCAAAAAAATAAGAGATGGAAGGAAAACTTAATTTTGGTTAATCAGGAAAACTCTGTCAGAGTTTTGGTATGGAGTATCTAACAATAACAGAACAAGGTTGACTTCAATATGCACTACTTGATTTGGCTTCCACTTGGTTTTGTTTGATACAGCTTGATCTGGTTGTCTTGTATGTTGAAACAGAAACACTGGTTTAGGGGCACCTGAACTTGCCAGAACTGAGTGAATTCTGCTTTGATGCATTGTATAAAACCACTGGCAGCTGTTGGGTTTACATGTATGATGAGAAATAGCTTTGTCCCTTACTTTAATGATGCAGTGCAGTGGTTTAAACTGCTGAGGATCTGCCTTAAGAATTTTGTAGCTGTGACAGAATTTCTCATTGGCATTTCATTTCTGTTAATGATCTCAGTGTGAAGTTCTTATCTGGTTTTTTTTTAGTTTCCTGATTCAACACTTTAGACATTTGGATTCTGTTGCATCTTTTACATCACAAAAAAATTACTTTTACTCAATTATCTCTATTTTTGTACAGTTTTTTTAACCAGGGTGCAAATTTTATTACAGCCTGGTTTTAAACAAGATTATTTGGGAAGTCAGAGGTGCAGACAACTTTGGGGTGTTTTTCTTGGTTTCTGTTCTGCTTGTGACTGGTTTGGTTACACTGTCTGGTTTTCAGGTGCTTTCATGGAATCTCAAAATGTGACAGTATCTTCCAAAGCTGCCTCCTCTGGATGGCAGGCATGAAACTATGCACAGGCTAAAGTTAAGCCTTTAAAACTGTGTTTGTGTGATGCATGTAGTGAGTTCACTTCTTATTTGGTGCTTGAAACTAATACAGTCACAGCTTAACTACAGGTTACACTGAGCAGGAGCCATTTAGAGGCAGAGTTCTCCTGGGAAGAAATCCAATTGTACAACTTTACACTATTTTTTCCTGTTTTGAGTAATACTCTTGCTGAGATGGCCTAAGAAAGGTTTTTTAAATAGTAGTATTTGTGTACAGACTGATGTAACTATATAGTTTGTTTGTGGTCCTTCCCATGCCTTGTTAAATATTTATTTGTTTCATTTTTATGTTCTGCCAAGCTCTGTTTCTGCAATTTCTTTCTTCAAGCTAGCATTAGTGTCTGAAAACTCACTAATATTAACCAGTTTGGGAGATGGTGTGGTGAGAAGTGGCATTACAGTGTGTCTGCCATCCATAAGTTCTGGACGTGCCACGGTGCTTTCCCAAGTAGTTGTGTTTAACAAAATGTTAGAGCTGCTTAAGTCCCTCACGACTTCCTTATCTCCCATTTAGCCTGCATCGCCCCAGGGTGTCCATCAGGTGTTCTTGCCCCCAAATTATCAGCTCAATAAATGAGTTAAAGGTTCATAGACATCTCTTAATTATCTAATTATCCCTATTTAGAAAGATATTGGTAATAGTGTTTCTGCTTTTAAAGGAGAGTGGCTGGATGGGTTTTAAATTACTGTCTGGCTTGCTGAGCATTCCCAGTCCTTCATTCATGGAAGTTTTTTTCTGTTGTGTTCCCTGTGATTTCAGTATCAGTGTTATAGTACACTTTGTAATTGTCAAAGCCAAGATGTTAAACATCTGGAATATGTAGCAAGTATCCTTTTGGTAATTAATGCTAAATAACTTAAAAGATAAAGGTTTGTGCGGTTCTGATTTCTGTTAGTGCTGGTATGAGTGTCTTTTTTTTTTTTTTTTTTTTTTTTTCCTGATGTATTTGTGCTTGTCACTTTTTGGGATGCAACACTCTTAAACTCAGTTTGACAAGGCCACTTTATCATAACCTCCATAAATACATTCATTCTGTGAAAACAGGATTATTTCCTTGCAGGAAAATTTCAGTAAAATCTGTGCATACCAAATGTTTTCCTTCCAGATGACATTTTTGTTTTACTGGGAATATTTTTTACCCTTACACAACTGTCTGCCAGAGTTGCATATAAAGTTCCCATCAGTTGCTGCAGGACTTGTGGATGCAGAGCAGTGGGGTAAACTTTTGGCAGAATATTACAGCAGCCCGATGTGATTAAGATGGTTTCATTTTAATCCCCTATTTTCAGGGGGTTTCAGTTTAGCCAAAATCACTTACTTCAAGCTGTAACATGGCATGCTTGTTCTCCACTGGGAAGTATGCTTCTGTTTTAATAATATTTTTATGCGATTGTATTTATGGAAACTGAAAGAAAAATGTCATGAAGCTAGTTTTGTTGCACTTTTCTAAGGCTTTTGTATTTTGCATAGAGTTCTAGAATCTGAACAAGTTGTTTGGGGAAGTCAAAGCTTAAAAATTACTCTTACCCAGCATATCAATGTATTTACATGTATTTTCATTCTAGTGATATACCTATTATTTTAATGGCATGTAACTGGTGTATTTATATGGTAGTTAGGAAGCCCAGTGGACATTTCCTGCTGCAGAGGAGCCGTTGGCAGTCCTGGTTCCACAGTTCATCAGCTGATCTGTTTTGACAGTAGACTGCATTTACAATAATGGAATAGTCAATTTTTGTTTCTGAAGTCTACTTCAACAAATGGGAAGAAAGAGGCTCTTTTTTTGTTCCATTGTTGAAATTTCTTTGGGGGCTTTTACTGTTTCCCAGTTACTGAATATGTTCAATTAGGGTAATTGCTTGGGAATCAGCTCACTAAAGAGGGCACAAGTACACATAACATACTCAAGTAATTAATCCTTGTAACTTACAACATTTCAGTTTGTTAGAAACTTTTGGGTTTGCTTATTTTGTAAGTTCAATTTTACTATTTTTAAATAGCACTTTTACACATATCTGAAGGGGTGTTTTTTTGGTTTTGTTTTTGTTTGGGGGTTGGTTTTTTTTGGTATGTTATTTAATGGAAAGAAGGTATAACACTACTAAGCAAAACATAGACTAGTTAGCCTCCAGATTTTAAGTTCACTTAAGGTCAGTAATGATCAAGAGTTGTTCAATGTGTCCAAAATACATCAGTGATCCCATTTGATATTGTACAACTCTGCAGATCAAAGTCTGAAGGGCATTAACTGATATCCTCCAACTCTTGTGTGAGGGTACTTTCACTTCAGGTGTGAGGCAGAATTGGCAACAGTGTGATGAATTTTGGACTTCATGAAAGAACAGAATTTTATTGATGTGTCAGTCTAACTTCACAGCACTGTGTTGGGTAAGGACTAACCTTGTTTGAGATGACACTGCAGCCAGTACTAATATCTCCTAAGTAGCTAATTTAAAGTTTATTTTCATAGCTTTTAAGGATGTTGTGAAAAACAGTGATTCTATAAAGCTCTTCTCATCCATCCACCTTTTTTCATTTGTGTTGGTTTTCTGCTGCCTAGAAACACAACTGTTAGACTGACCTGGCAGTACCTGTATGGGTTTAGTAATTCTTGCTCTAGACAACAAGCACTTTTCTCCTTTCCAGAACACACCAGTGATATATATAGACATTTAACGTATAGAGAGAGGTTTTACATAAATACACATATATATACACACACACACATACATATATATATACACACATATACATGAACATGTGTGTATATATATGCACTTGTGCAGGTTCTTAATAAAACTGAACATGTTTCAAGAAGTGCTTGCATCTTGAATACTTAAGGTGGTGTATTAGCAGATACATTTAAAATGTAAAGAGGGAAAAACCATTTTGTTTGCATCTGACTGAAGGTGAGAAATACAGGTTTGAGGAAATTTGGAAGTATGTTCAAATTGTATTCCCACCTGTTTCTGGTTTGAAAGGCACAAGCTGTTAATAATTGGAACTAAAAGATGAGCAAGCATAATTTTAGCTAAACCTTTTAGAGGACCAATATGCTTCTAGTTTGCAAGGACCACTAAAGATTTGGGCATTTACTTTTTCCATAATGTATTCTGTATGAGTATTTAGTATGTATGCCTTCATTTTGCCAATGTTGCCATGTTTTCTTGTTAATTATTCATGAAATAAAAATTGCAATCAGCAAAATGTGTGTTTTGTTTTCTTGAGTGAAACCACTGCAAAAGGAATTATTTTGATGGTGTTTGTGGTGTGGTGGTTTTTCAGGAGTAAATGTTACAGGAAGTAGTTTGTGGAGGTTTGTATGCTATGGGTGAGAAGTGCATGCAAATCACATAACCTCATAATTTTTGGAAGTTGTATCTTCTTTGTACACCAGCATACTTTACTGAAAGGTTTTAAATTATAAGATGGTAAATACCCTAGATAAGAGGTATGTATTTAGGGCATCTGCTTAGCCTGTATTGTCCTACTCTGGAATATGAGTAACAGAAGGAACTACTGAATATATTTTTTATATAGGAGACTTCTGTAAATAATGTTACTTAACCCAATGCAAGTAAGGCAGTGTGTGTGTGTGTGTGTGTGCGTGCTTGCTCACTCTCTCTCTATATAAAGAAATTAGGCTGAGGAAGGACTGAGGACTTAATCTTTATAACAGTTCAGAGTATTTATATATATGTGTGTATATATACAAAACAGATGCCAAAAATATAATGTCCAGTGAAAATAAAGACTGGAACAATTTAAATATTATTTGGTCTCAGTCATACTGGATGGTAACTGTTTTTCAAGTGCTCTGGAATAAATTGGATTCAGAGGTTTGGACTGAGCTCCTATTATTTCAAATGTTTCTCTTAAATGCACTGACAGTGTAGGTATTCTAATTCTATCTGTTTGTTACATAAAGTTTTTTTGAGATTTTAGGTGGTGTTTTTTGACTGTTCAGCAATCCAGAGAAGTCTTTGTCTCCATAATGCTTTTCTGCAAGAAAATGCCTCACTTTTCCTTCCTTGAGGCGAAATATTCTCCCTCAGTATGAGTGGCTTAAGGAAACTGTTAAGTTCTCAAAATTGATTTATATCCTGTTTTTAAGCATAGATCTTTAGTTTTCTTACTTCTTTTTGAAAGTACAGTGTAGTAAACTCGTGTCAGAAAAGAGATGTTTTTGTGTTCTATAGCAAGTGCATGACAGCATTGTAGAAGTGCCTTGTACACCTGCAGCTGGCAGTCTGAAGGTCAAGACAGAAGCAGCGAGCTGGAGGTCAGGCCTGAGGTATGCTGAAACAGTAGTGTGCACAATCTGTAGAGCTACAACTATTCCATTTTCACTGAAATAATGTTCCCTAAACAAAGTTTTCTCCAGGGATTGTCTTCTAAGATGTCACTACATAATTTTGTTAAATATGTGAAATCAGCCCCATGTGTTTGAGTTGAGTATAATAAAATCAGTTAAATGCTTTTGAAGGTCTTACTGTGACAAAAAGTTGCAGCTCTATGGAACAGTATAATAAAAACCTCAGAAGCAACAGCAATATAATATTCCATTGTATTAAATCCCAAAAGCTTACATTGGAGTCATGGTAGTTCTGCATAGGAACTATGTTAGCATTACTGAATTTTCAGCTCAAATTCTTATCATCAAGCATTTCACAATTGCTTTGATCAACAGAAGAGTCCTGGATTATATCCAAGCACATAGACAAGAGGGGTTCACGAAGATATAAGTTCTTCCCACACAAAATTATTTTAAAACAGAGACACTAACTTATCATAAAAAGTTAACTCCCTTCTCCAGATGGGAAGTTATTATTAGCCAGCAGCTACTGTTAAGATTTAAGAGAGAAAAAAAGAAAAAGCACTGCATTCTGTCTCTCACATTGTTCACCCTCTCTTAGCTCCTTGCTTAGTGCTTTGTCTATGGTGGGGTTTTCTTCAGCTCTGTCTTTGGGCCCAGCATTTATGTCCTACTTGTTTCTTAAACTGGTTATGTTTCCTTTTTCATTCTCAATACTAAAGGTTGAATGAGGTGTAGAATTCTTTGAATTTCTCAAAGTTGTGGTGATACTGAATTTCTGTATATGAGATGCCCTGCTTGAAAAAATTCAGTGTTTTCTTAAATGTTCAAAATTTCAATTTCTTTGGAACCTCCTTAACCCCATTATGAAAATAGAGTTGAACATAATACTGTCCTGTAACAGTATTTTTACTGCTAGATATTTGCATTGATTATATAGTATGAAGAAGTGTTTGTGCTTCTCTCCAGTGCTGCGCATAGCTCAGGCCCTTGTTTATGCTTCCATTTCTTAAACAATTTTAGGCTCTTTCCCCATGCCAGAAGACTAAAAGTTAAGCTCTTAAAAGTGAAAGAAACTTGAGAAGGAGACATAACAGTCTGGAGACAACTTCACTGAGCTGTTGACAATATCGTGTTTTTCAAAAATAAATATCCAACAGAGCACTGAAATGCCAGCATGTGGAGTTAACAGTGTGTCTCTGTGGGGCCATATGGAGAGTCCATCAGCTGCAGTGGAGGAGAGCCCAGGTAAAGCCTATGGTGCGCATAAGCAGTGCACTTGTAAAAGAAGAGCACAGCATTTAAGGGAATGGTCCTTAGGGGTGTTGAACATCAGAGGTTTTGCAGTTCACAAGCTGGTAGCTGGTCAGTCCTGAAGAATCCTTCCCAAAAATGGCTAGTCTAACAATAATACAGCTGGACTATGATCCCAGCAGAGAAGAAATGTACAGAGAAGGCATGCTGCTGTTTTCCTTGGCCAGAGATGGAATTGTTATACAAGTGCTGAAACACTAACTTAACTTTAAACCTGTTAAGTTCCATCATTTTGCACCAATTTTTCCAGGACACATCATTCCCTAGCAGGGAGTGGTGGGAAAGTGGGAACAGCATCTACTTTTTGTCTCAAATTTGATTTGTGACAGAGATTGGTTAAACACAATGTGGTTTTGTAAAGCTAAATTGGGGTCACCCTCTCATTGCTCCTTAGAATAAAATGAGAATAGTGTAAGTGCTGAAGAGTCATCTGACTACTTCTGCTGAGCCCTCCAGCTCCAACAGTTCATTTATTGTGTAAAGGTAACTTCTATACGTTATTATTATTATTATAGAAAATAAATAGCTGTTGCTTTGCAGCTCCCACATGATGATTCATGCTACCAGAGTTCTTCTATTAATAGTCTACAAAGAGTGCTTAAATTTAGATTGAACTCCATCTTGTAGTCTGAACAGTATCTAGAGAAACGAAGCCACAGTCTGTTTGGACAGTGCCTTTCCCAGAGACAAGTCCAAATCTTGACACTGAAGGATTGAAAATATGTTCATTCCAGACCTAAGTGCAAGTGGCAGGATTTAAACAGTGTTGTGGATATGGGTTTGCATTTCCCTGTGAGCACAAATTTTGCCTTGACTTCAGCTGCTTGTCCACAAGTCTCAGTAGAAGTTGGGTTTCTACACTGGAATCGAACATTTTGTGAGAAGGTTTTGGTCTTTGACACAGAGGAATGTCCTTTATGAAATTGTTAACATGGGCATTTCCAGCAAAGTTTTGCATATGTAACTTTATTAAAAGCTGCCTTTTTTTTTTTTTTCAGTGTTCATTTTAAAATTGCTAACACATTTAATGTTGAAAAGGTGAGAGAAATAATTGTGCATACGAAAACAGATTTTGATGTTGAAGGATTTGCTAGTGTTTTCAAAGGATCTCAAGTAACCCAGCTCCCATTTCTTCACTTAGACTAAAACAAGAGCATTTCACTTTGGGCAGACCCAGGCAGTATTTGTAGGAATGGGATTACGTACAAGTCAGACTCATAATTTTTAAATGCCCTGTTTAACAGCATTGCATGTGTGTGTGAATGCAATACTCAGTTTGATGCTTCTTTGCAAGGTATGCATCCCTTAAATATAAGTTTGCATATATCAGATTATTCAGTTTGGTTAGAAAGAAATTCAAAACTGGTAAAGAATAATTTTTTTGTTGAAGACAAATCTTTTTTCCATTAAAAAAAATTTAGTTCTTCCAAATTCTGTTCTACATAAACAGATGCTCATTTTAAGTCCTTCGCATGGAAGCTTCAGTGCATAGGTATGATTTTCCTGTTATCTTTCTCCTTCCCAGGGTGGCAGGGTGCTTTCAGTTATAATCATGATAGATTAGTCTGGTTTTGTGTTTCCCAGGGCGTTGCTGACGTCCCCAAGCAGTCACTTGTGCAGTTACCTGTGAAGGCAGGGGTGAGTTTCATGATAGGTCTCAAGTGTGAAAAGTTTTCACTTTGCTCTCATCTCTTTCAAGGAAGCAGTCCAGGGTTTATTCTGCACAGCCTTTTTACAGTTTACTACTTCAGTTGATTGCTAAGTCTAAGAAGTGCAAATGGTCTCTTATCATTTCTTTTCAGCTGCCCAGAATTCATGAGTTTGGCTTATTCAATTAGGAGATAGTGTCCAGTATGTTACTGCAACTCTGCTTTTCAGGAATTAAAAAGCCCTTCTTGGCTGTACAATCAACTTTTCTTGCAGTCATGGACTTCTTTCATGCCTGAGCTAGCAGTCACCTCTAAGCATGTGGCAGTACCTTCCCCGTGGCTCCTGGAAGCTGTTGTGTTTCCAGGTAGTTTCAGCCTGTCTTCATGTAGTCCCTTCTCAAAGTGTACCTGGACCCAGCAGACATGGTAATGCTGGCTTTCTCCTTCTTGACTTGACTAAGAAGGGAAAGAAAGCTAGCACTCCCTTCTACTGCTCCCCCTCTATATATTGTATTTTTTTAAAAAATCCACCAAAAAGCCAAAAACCAAACACACCAAAAAAAAAAAGTGATTGTTACTTACTGTCAATTTACTGTTGGTTTTGGTCAGTTGTAAGGGGAGGGCATAACTAGAAGTATCTACAGGTAACAACAATACATATTGAATATCTGAAAGAAAAAATATGATCTGACATTTGACAGGGACAATAGCATAAAAATAACAGAAAATCATTAATTGGAAAGAAGGGAAACAGATCTATCCAGATCCTACTGTAGTAATGAAAGCTAAACTAGCCAGCTGCTAAATAGGACATAAACCAGCAGCTGCTCATTATAAACACATTTACTTGTGCCAAAGTGAGAAATGAGCATGCAAAAGCAATAGAGGAACTGGCTCACTTGCTCTGGGAGGTGTCAATACTGATATTTAACATCTTAAAACATTGCAGAACTCCCACCGGCACAGAGAACATCACCTGATGACCTATCCAAACAGGAATGTCTGGGGACAGAAGGAACCAGTGATTTGGTGCTTTTGGTACTGGTCTCAGAATACTTTTGTAAAAAAAAAAGTAATTTCTGAGGAACGTTAGAAGCTTGTTGGGGTCATTATCAGACTTACTGCAACAACCTTGTTTTTTAATGTACTCAGGAACAAAATCATGTGTAGAAATTGCATCCCTGCTCCTTGAAAGTATTTTAATTCCGAACTTTGATTGATTTCAGTGGGAGAGAGTCATTTGCATGTCTTTGCGGATCTGGGCCACAGATGAGAGACAACCTCTGCAATGTAGGAAACACTGCCCTGGAAAGAAGCAAAGTCAAATAGATGCAGATCCTGGCAGATAATTGCTCTGGCTTGACACTTGCCCCTCTAGTTCAAATACAATTGCAAAGCATAAAATTTCATGGAGCATCAGCTAAGAGTGGGAAAACAATACCTCTTGTACAGGGCCCATTGAGACCATTACATGAACAGTGCCCAGCTCTGGTGTCAGCATTTTTCTAAAAGTCCTGGTAAACTTCATACAGTGGCATTTGTAAATGTATCAATATTGCAGCATGTCTTGATGAGGCTTCTAGATTTCTCAGACTCACGTTTTTGCTTTTTCTCTTGACTTGGCTAGTCAATATATGTGGTCCTTAAAATCATTGCACATTACTGTGTGGTGGATTACTCAGCCTTTTCTGTAACTTCCTGGGAAGAATGACTTTTTTTTTTTTTTTCCCCCCCTCCCGTAGGACTCCCATTGTGTTTGGAGCAGTGCTCTGGCCTGCACTCCACAATAATTCACAGCTGAGGCAGCCTGGGTACCAACCTGCCTCCTGTCTGGGGTAAGAGTTGAGGGGAAGGACAGCACGGGTGCCAGGGTCTGCTGCCACTCCTAAATTTTTAATTCTCAGATGCTCATAGGCTTGGAAATTGGTGCTGAAGTGTCTGTTGCCACATCGTTTTTTTCATAGGCTCAAGTCTGCCCTGGGGCTGGTGGGAAGTGTGAAGTCACACTAGAGGTTTTTCCTGCTGCTAACGTCCAGCCAATAGTAAAGTTGAAAAATAGAAATTGAAAAAAACCAAACACACAAACAACCTTATAAGATCTTCACAAAGAGAAGTGGGTTCAAACTCTAGAAATTCTCTCCTGGCTTCAAAATTGTTGGAAGATGAGTCATGGTTGTTAGCCAAGTCCACTCATGCCTAGGAGCAGGGATGGCTGGGGACAAGCACAGCCCCAAGGGCATGGCCACCACGGCCCTGGTCTGGGAAGGAAAGACGTGTGCACACGGGTGGGATCCACAAAGTCCTACTCAGTGGGAAATGTGAAACTTGTGTAAAATATTTAGTATCTTAATGGAGAACACTTAAACACTTCCAGAGCAGTAATTCACAGGCTTTCTTTTTTGGTGGTAGTAATGACAGAACTCTTAAGCTTCTCTCTGCTTCTGCAGCCTTTCAGGGTGCCTCTGAACAGCACTGCATTTTGCCCCTGGGTAAGGCTGTAGGCTTCATCTCACTGGGTAGGAGTAGATGCTTAATATATGGAGAAAGCCCTCCTGCCCTTTCCTACTTTCATTGTATGCAGATCAAACGCAGTAAAAGCCCCTTTCTGCCACTTGCAGGTCCCTCATACGAAGAGCTGGACTTCTTCAAGTAAGTGCCAATCTCTCCTTCAGCCACTTTGCCAGATGCTGCTCCCCGCTGCCCTTGTCGGTGCAGAGCCCGCTCAGCGCCCAGCGCCCAGCCGCGTCGGGCAGGTAAAGCCGGGGGGCGGCCGGCTCCGGCCACCGGCTCCGGCCACCGCTCGCTCCATCTTGAGGAGCCGCTTACCCG
>JAAWXA010000024.1:9157963-9227782 GCA_038090715.1 Florisuga fusca | reverse complement strand
CGGACGGTGCGGGCGGTCCTGGCGCTGGCGCTCCGCTGGTGCATCCCGAGCCCGGCGGTCGCGGTCCCGGTCCCGGAGCCGCTGAGGGCAGCGCAACTTCCCTCGCGTCCTTCGCGGTGCTGGAGGCAGCTCCGCTCCCTTCTCCTGCCTCTGCCGCGAGTTTTAAAAGCGGCCACCCGGTGCTGCCTAACCCCCGGCCCCCCAACAGGAGGGATTTTTCTTTGCCACCGCTTTTCCCTGTCCTGGGTTCGAGGTTTCTTTCCACCGTGGAGCCGGTGCTCTCCACACCGTTCTGATTCCCAAGTGTCAGTTCCCCGACACACCCCCACAACTCCGAGATGTTTGCTCCACGGATCTTCCTTCAAACATCAAGTGTTGGACTCTGTCCCCTCAGCACCCAGCCCTCCTTCTAGCCCTTCAGCTGATATTTGTGCTTAATTATAAAATAGAGATTCCCAGGAGCACCCTGTGTCCTGTGAACTGCCTTGTCTGTGTGAAGTGACCGAAACGGTTTCTGGCGGTGTCATTTCTGCTGTGCCTGGGAGCTCTCAGCCTTGGTACCCAGAGAGGATGTCTGTGGAGCTGCCAGTCACAGAGGAGCCTGATGCCTCTGTGCTGAAGGGAGAGGGTCGATGAAGGAAAGGGGAAGAGGCTGCAAGGTGGCTGTTGTCTCCAGAGCTGTTGGGAGGACGTGTGAGAAGGCTTTCTGCCCTGGTAGACAGGGCTCCAGGGCCCTCATGGAGGTGCAGGCAGCTCACCTTGGGAGAGCACACTGAAGGAGACTTTTCTGCACTGTTGTTTGTGTGGTCTAAGAGTTGTCCAGAAGAACCATGATTGCTTTCATGCTCTTTATATGTCCTGGTACAGTATGAGCTTGGGGTAAGTTTTGAGTGCAGAGGTATTGCAGGCTTTGCTATAGCTTGCAAGTAGTGAAGGTGGTTGAGCACCCTCTTTAAAACTGCTTTGGACAGAGGAGAGAGGAAGGGTTAACTGAAAGAGGGCAACATGACTCACACAGTAAATAGAATTGCCGTAAGTACTAAAAATTATTTTCCTAAGCAGATGGACAGCTATTAGATAACTCAAGCTTTGGATGTATTTGTGTTCAGGTTTCTTATCAGGCTCATAAGTCTCAGACCTGTGTAATTCAAGAACTGTAGTAATTGATAAGTTCATTCTTCTGCATGAGAGAAACCCTAAGAGAGAGAAAGCATGGCCAGCTCCTGTTGTTAGAGACACCCCCCAGAGCTTATTGCACAAGTGAAGTACAGAAAGATTAGATAAAGTGACCAACAGGGATGTGAGAAATATTTCAATTGAATTAGGTCTGTGGAAAAAATACCTTATTTTTAATCTCAATTAAAAAGTCAATATAAATGCAATCTCATATTACAAAAATACTATTAAAATCAAATCCTGTCTAATGTGGTGAATGGATTAAATTCTGGATTAACCAGGAAAGCTACAAGCCTCTGAATTTGTAGAGAAAACACATGGGTACAAACTGCAAACATGTATGTGTGTATATAAAATAAAAATGACCTATTCCAGGATGCAGGGCCAAAAAAGAAAAAAAAAAAAAAAAAAGCAAGCAGGTCTCTTTTTTGATGCTGCTCAGATGATAAATTTGTAATTTACACATTTTCACATTCTGTGTCACCTTGCATATATATTTTTATACATAGAAAGTAGAATCAGCGTCATTCTGTGATAGGCCAGGGGAAGTCAGCCCTGTAATGATGTTTTTAGTCTCTGTCCTTCTGTCAGTGGGTGCAAAGGGCACTAAAGATCTGAGCTGAAAAGCCTCCTGCTAGGTCTCCCATGTTTGCATTTCTGTTTTATGCTGATATTTTAATGGGGTGTTTCTGTAAGGGCTTCTGGCACTATTACATTTGGATGTAATCAACTTTTGAAAGCTATTAATCTTTTTTGTTTAATTTTCAATAGTAGATTTTGTGTAGAGCCATGTGATTAAGCCCTCTCAAGAACTACTGGGAAAAGCTCAGTTCAGCAGGAGGTTTGGGGAGACTGTTTTGATTCTTCAGTCTTGCAGTCATGTGTCTCTGAAGGGTCTGGGCTGGCTGGCTGAGTACATCCCCTCAGTCCTGAACCTGGCAGCTTTTCCATATGGTGTGGAGGGAAAAGCTCCCCCTTTATCACTTCCTCTCTGCCTGGGTGACTGATGGCTGTATGCTTTCTCATCTATACAGGATGTTTAAGGCTTTGCAGATTTTCCACCTGATTTTCACTACGCTTCAGTTCTTTTCTTCGGTTTGACATTTCCACCCACATTTTCACTCGCGAGATGTGACAAGGCACAGCGTGGCTGAGCTCTCTCTGAGTTCTGCACAGCTGTGAGTGAGGTGTTTTCCATCCAAAGGCTGGATTGGCATCTCTCTTATGTCCTGCAAAATTTGTCCTTTTCTTCAGCTTGGACAGATGTCAGTTCTTCTTTTTCATTCTGTCTGATCTGGATGTTGAATAACTGTCTAGGTCTTTATTGTGTGCCTTCCATCTGCAAGTGGAGGAGGGCTATTCAAGCTTTATTTTTTATCAGAGAATCTAAACTAAAACCCAACATATCTTGAGCTGTGTGTCAAGGAATCAAGGAGAGTTCTCCCAAGTCAATGTGATGTACTTATTCCCTTTCATCAGTCTCTGGTATTTAGGACCAGAAAGTCTGGTTGCCTCATGGACCACCTTTGGTTTCCAACAGTGCATCTGAACTGCCTTAGCAAGCCTCCTTCAACACAATTGCACCAGGTCCTTGCCCTCTCTGCTCATTTAAAAAAGGCAGAGAAAATTGCCTACTTACTGAGCTGCTTGTGTAGCTGGATATTGAGAGTTGGGCTGTTAGGGGTAAAGAACTGGCAAGATTCTGTCTTGGGTGGGCAAGAGGATCTGGACAGATACACAGAAGGTGATTTAACCTCTGAAGGCTTTGGTTGCTTCTGTAGAATCAGAAGGTGCCTCTCCCCTCACAAAGATTGCATCTGTGTCAGGAATAGTTATTGGTTGTATTGTACTTTTTTTTTTTCTGAAGTAAATCTCTGTTGATCAGAATGGACAGATGGCACATACAACTCTCTGTTATGGAAAATATCCTCAGGAGGTACTCCAGGGTCATCTAATCCATGCCTCTGGTCAAAGGCAGGATAAGCTGTGCTTTTGTCATTCCTGACAGCTATTTCTTCATCCTGCTCCTGCAGACCTGCAGTGGAAACTCCTTACTTCCCTGCCATGCAGGGAACACCCTGATGTTCACCTTAAATCTCCTTTACTGTCACTCATTCCTCATTCTGACCACACTGGACATCTCACAGAGGATCAGCACAGAGTAGTTAGAAGTGCTTCAGCAAATGCAGGTACTTGGTATGTGTGCGTAAATAAAGGTTTGATCTCTTTCACTCCTCAACCTGAGTTGTGTAAGGAGCAGAACATACCAAACCTGGCTCCCTTGTGCCTGGTGTGGCTGGAGATCTGCAGTACCAACTGAGGTATAGGGTAGGTAGACTGTGATACAGCTCCTTCAGGTGATGCAATTGCACAGTTTGGATCAAGTTTTTGGGATAAACATACAGCAATGGAGTTATGAAAGCTGATGAGCCACTAAGAGCTTATGAGAGTTCAGAGAAAAGCCAAATGCAACAAGAAGGCTCCTGTAAAAAATTGTGTCCAGGGTGATCTGTTAGGTGATCTGTTAGGCAAAAGTGTTACCAGTGCTGCAGCATGGGGCTGAGGGGAGGCTTTGTCCCTTCCTGTTCAGGATGCCTGGGGCTCGATATGGGTGCTATAAACAGACATCTAATGCTATGTGAGACGTCCTGATGGGGCAGGCAGAGAATAGGACCTAAGGGAGGTGTGTGCCTTTCTGAAGTGACAGCAGAGGCTCAGGTGATCTTAGGGCACTTTAGACCTCAGTATTCACTTGTATTTAAGCAACTAACTCAAGCCTTACCAGTTCAGTTTATGACGTTCTGGGGAAAGGATGCTTTTTACCATTGGGCCTGTTGGTTGATCATTAAAAACAAAAATTCCAGGGAGCATAAAATATAATGTATCTTATGTAAAGTGTATTCAAATGCAAATGTAGGAGATACTGTATCAGAGCTTCCTTGCTCACAAAGCAGCAGTAAATCTAGTGTCAGGAATGCTATACCTGAAATTTTATGCATGTTTTGGGGCTCTTGTGATTTTTTTTTTATTTTTCTTTTTTTTAAAATGCTGTTGTTTTGGTTTTTTGTGGGTTTGTTTTGTGTTTGGTTTTGTTGTTGTTGTTTGTTTTGCATTGGTTTTTGTTTTGTTTTTTGTTGTCGTTTTAGGGTTTTTTGGGGGTTTGTATTTTGGTTGTTTGGGGGTTTTTTTGAGAAGTTACACTTTTCAAGCCCAAATAACACAAGTGATTTGTTACAACTGCAAATGCAGCAGTGGAAGGCAGGGTTTGAAAAGAAATGACAGCTACAAGACAGATCATGTTTATCTTAGATGATAAGTCAGGGGTTGCATGCAGTAGGTTTATCTCTATCTGACAGGTAACAAGATAAAAGTCCAGGTGTTACATAGGGATTTGGAAAGAGCTGAAACAGGAATTAAGACTACTTTACATAGCATTTTTAGGGATCATTTGCAAACAATGCATCTGAGACAATGGACAAGTTAGTGGGGAGTGGAAATTCTTGCAGGGATGGTTTGAGTCAGGGACAGGCGGAGGGAAAGGCACACAGAGGATGAGGAAATCTTCCTGTCCTTCTCTGATACCAGGAGAGGAAAGGGGGGCTTTCCTGAAGCTTTGGAGACGTGAGGAATGACATGCTGGACTCCTGTCTGTATGTTGATTAGCATTTGTGATTGCACTCAAATCCAGGATGGAAGACACTCAGGCATTCTCAGGAGGCCTCTAGTACTTGCAGATTGGGGCTGTTTTATCTGCCAGCTACTGAGATACAGCATTTCTCTGTCTCCTTGTTCCCTGTGTTTATCTCAGGCAACACTCACAGGGACAGTTGAGGCTTCTTGTCCAGCAGCTCTTGGAGGAGGGCAGGAGAGGAATTGTTGCTTGGTTGGAGCCATTTGAAGCTCAGCTGAACCTGAGCCAGTGTCAGCTGGGGGTCACATCTGCCTCTCTCCCTGGGCAGAGTCCCTCGTGTGTTTGCATGAGTAATGCTGTTCAACAGAGGGAAGTGTCATTTGGTCTCATTCTGCTCTTGTAGTGTGTCTTTTTGGGAGTGGTGGGGGTTTGCACTACTTTCCCTGTTAGAAGTTTCTTTCCTCAATTAGTAATCAGCCCCCAGAGTCCCTCCCATTCTCTCCTGGTTTTGCTCCTTTAGACCTATTTTGTTTTGGTTTTAGACAATTGTATTCCCTTCTCACTTTTCATCTCTTCTTTTTTTCCTCCCCCCGCCCCTTTTTTTTTTCTTACTAAAGTAGCAAAAGTCTACATGCTCTAGTGTAAGCATAAGTATATTCTAGTTTCTTTTCAGATCATATTCTGGGAAGTGTTTCTACTCTCTTTTCCTGTTCTGTAACGTTGGTCTGTTATACATCCCCCTTCTTGTACTGGGAAAGTCCTCTACAACTTGGCCTATCATTTTGGTTTTTGAGGCTTCCCCAGGATAGGACTGTCAGATCCTGGTGTGAATCAGTCATTGAGGCTAGAGAGTTAAGAACAGTAGGCTGTTAAATGCCATATTCTGTGGTGATAACAACTTTGGTATCAGTGTGAGATTCATACTTGGGCACAGACTAGGATTTTCCATAGGAAACATTTCCCAGGATGAACAACAGCTCTGAAGTGTGTGGCTCTTTAATATAATCTTCAGAAGAGAGGCACCTGATTGAAATTGATTTGAATAATTACAGTTTCCACATACGTCCAATCCACAGATCAGTGCCCAGGTTCAATGGGACGATGGAAAATAACATCAGACTGACCTGGGCTGGCACCAGCAGCAGTACAGTTTCTGGAGCATGTGCAGAAAAATGTTTCTTACATGTTCTACAGCCTGAATTTTTTGGTAAAAAATGACCTGTGCTAATGGCTACCTGGTTAGGGATTCCTTAAAATACTCTCATTCCAAAAAGTGCTTCACTCCCAGAAATCAGGCCTTTTTAGCTGAATGTGTTAAAACTGAGGCACCTAACTTTGTCTGACATCTGAAAGACACCTAAAAATCTTTTGGGTTATGTCATCCTGTGTCTTGATAAATGCTGATAAGTACAGCGCTTGCTCTGCTTGACCATGATGATTTATTTTTTATTAAAGCGTGGGTTATGGTAATTGTGTCAGATTCTGTATAATTATGCAATTATTTGTTTTGTTTTGTTTTTTTCACTCCATTCCTAAAATGAAATCTTCCTTTTCCTCCATGTAGCCACAGTGCAGCCTAGCTGTACAATTACAGCAGGCAAGAGATGGACACAGTCCACTTGGGAGAAACTCTCCTAAAGTCTTGGGGATGTCTTCTGGGCATCTTCCTGGGATCCATCTCTGCTTAACTAACATCTGTTGTATTTGAACTCCAATGCTGCAGTCCCTAAGGAATCAGCCTTGGGAGTCTTCTTTGGTTTGTACTTACACAGCAAAGTGTGAGGATCGTGGCTGTCATACATTTAAGAAATTATTGTAAGTTTCTTTACAGCTGGAGTTTTTAAGATCTCTTATTGTGTAAAAATTGTAGAATACCTTAAATTTTCACAAGAGAAAAGGGTTGTTTCCCACGTGTCACAGCGGTGCCTCTGTTGTAGCAGGTACCTGCTGCTCCCCCTAGACAAGCACACTAACTCATCAGCAGCTAGCAAGTCCAGTAAAATATTTTCTAAAGTGATTTATGAATGGCTACTGGTTCTTCAGTGCAATGATTTGATATAAAGGGGAGAAACCAGTGACTAGAAATGTCATTTTGTCCAGCAGTCCCATGCAGTCTCCACCCCAGAACATCAGTGCCTCCAGCCCCAGCAGTCAGAGGTAACAAGAGGCTGCTTCTTGCCAGCGGATGTGCTTTCATCACACCACCAGGGGCTTAGGAAATGTGGGAAAGTCCTCAGAGCACCAGCTAAACATTGAGGCTTTGGGGTCAGTAAGCAGGGCCACAGGAGAGTTCTTAATAAATGGGGTTATAATCAAGGTCTTGGGATTAAAAAACCCACAAGAGTCACTTTGAGTACCTCTAGAAAGGGTTGTATGGGCGTGGCTGAGTGTGACAGTGAAAATGCAAATCACTTGGAAAGAGTGACAGGAGTATGGTGCAAGTCATAGCAAAGGGACAAAGTAAGATCATGTGGCCTTGAGACAGCATCAGAGCATCAATCCTTCCTTATCCACAGAGGGTGGCAGAATCCTAAAAATGCCTTAAATAGCTTTGAAACAGAGGCAGAAACACTAACAAGGTGATGAGGTGTGACGGCAAGTAAGCATTAGCAAGTCAGGATAAAATATGGCAGAAGACAAGTTGCTGGAAAGAAACCAACAAGGCAGAAGATTTGTTCCAGTGGGTTTTGGGCTGAGCACACAACACCAGCATTGTCACTGTCTAAATGCTTTTTCACTGGTCGCTAACTGAAAGCTGAGGTGAAATGAGTTGAGTAAAACATATGCTGGGTGTGCAAGGGGCCAGGACACACCCTGTGCCCTGGGAGGAAACAGGGGTTTTGTGTTGGGGGAAAACCAGCTGGTATTGCAAGATACAGGGAACACGTGCTCAATCCCTGAGACTGAGCCAGCAGTGAATGTGACACCCAGAGGTGGGCTGTGCAGGGGCAGAGGATGGGGGAACTCTGGGGGTGTTCAGCTGCCCAGCCAGTGGGATGGGCTCTGTGGAGCTGAGGCTGAATGCTGGTGCTGTGTCACTGCTTAAATTGATAACAGAAGGGAGTGAGTTGGGGAGGAAGGACATGATGAGAGATGTTAGGATGGAGGATTTTCATATTGGGGGTGGCTCTGAGTCAAATGACTTGGGCTGTGATGGGAGCTCTGTGGTGAGTTCTCAGTAATAAACCTTGCTCAGAGAGGTCAGTGTGTGGGCCACAGATGAGCTAATGCAGGGAGAGAACTTTGCTTTGGCTCACAGGCAGGTAGAATTTGCCCGTCTCTGTTCAAATTGTACAGTGCCTCATCGGGGTAGGAAAGGACAGCTGGGAAATAATTTTAGGTTACATAGAGAGAGATAGAAAAAGTTATATTCCTTCTACTGTAGAGGATGGGATGTTGGTTGACCTGGTACCACAGCACTCCCTGCACTGGAGTTGAGTGAGGTTTTGTTTCACTGGCAGAGCTCAGGCAAATGGTACTTACAACCTGCAGACAGTGCTCAGAGGAGAGGGAGCAGAGCTCAACGGGCCTGGTGGAGAGCAAACCTCTAGAGAGGGCAAATAGGGCTTGGGAACAACTGGATAAAAACAGAAAAACAAACAGATGTACCCAATTCTCAACTGCCTGCCTGCAAACTTCATATACAAATGAGAGGTGAGGTCACATCTGGAGAGATGTCTACTCCCTTATTTTAAAATATACCAAAATTAATGCATCAGCAATATGATAAATATTCTCAAAGCAGATTCCTCCCTAGCCCGTATTCCTCAGTGGGACACCTCTTGATATCCTGTTTCTTCATTTCTCCTACTCTGTTCTTGAAGGGAGTGCTCCTTATGTATGAACACAGCTGGCTTTAGTAAGGCTGTGGGGAGGCAAAATTTCCTTTGAGTTCTTCCCTCACACAGGAAAGGAAAACTGGATCCTCAGAGACATTGTGGATTATATTGGCAATAGTAACTTTGGTTCTGGACATGGTACATTATTTTAATTATGCTTTTTTACATGTCTGTCTTATGAAAGTTTATCCAGATGCTCTATTTTTATTTTTGGAAATGCCACTGTAGGGAAATCAGCATCATTAGTCCTGGATACAAGTGGATGGCTCAAAAATCCAACATGTTTCTGTGCCTTTTGGCAACATATCATGATGCCTGCTGCCCAGTGAGACTTCATTCTCATGAGCACAGGGGAACCATTTCCCTTTTGTTTGTTTGTTTGATCTGGCTTATTTAACTGCTGGTCATTCAGCTTTACTTAGTTTTGCCCTCTCTGGCTTTTTGTGACCATTAGAATGGGAATAATTGCTGTGAGTTTTTTTCTTGCTTTTAAACATTTATAACATCCACTTAAGGAAAAAAAATGGTAAAATGTCTTCTGTTCTAGTCTTCTTTTCCGCTACTGCAATAAAAATTAATCCACTTCTAGCCCTTGGAGGCCAGGAGGCAAAGCTGAAATATTGGTTTTGCATTAGCCATTCCTCTTAGCCAGCCCATCTGTGTTACAACATTTGCTTGTTGTGCAGTGGGGTTTCACTTGTGGGGTGCTTTTGTTCTGTGATTTTTAGATGGGGTATAAACAGGAGGAGAAGAGAGATAGGGGATAAGCTTGAAGGTTATGGTTTTATGATGCTATTTCTTGCTGTTACTGTTGCAGCAGTATGGGTGTCTCTGGTACAGATCTTTAAGAAGCCATTTCTTTTGCCTTTCAGAAGTGTGGAGTGATGTTTTTGAGGGCTACTGCTCTACTGTGAGAGGGAATGAGACCAAATTTAGGAAAGCTGAAGTCCTTATTTCACTCGGTATTTCTGGAGAATTTGCAAAGCCAATCCAAACACCTTGTTACCTCACTGTAGGATTTACACTGGGGGGAGACTTTCCTCTCCAAATCTTCTGTGCTTCAAAAGATCCTTGGCCCTGCATTTTTTTGTAGTCAGAGCATGACTACTTCAGGTGATGTTGTGAATAAAATCTGAAACAATCATGTGGGAGGGTCAAACTGCCATGTGTAGCCCCTTTATAGAACAAGGATTTCCAGGTACCACTGTGAACTGCACTTCTGTGGGTGTCCACCCGGGCAGGTGTGCAGGACAGTGGGCATCTGTAACTCCAGGGAAGGCAGAGGGAAAATGCAAGTGGTCCAGGGACCTGAAAATCAATATACACCAACATAGTGTGCTGATAATTTTGCCTGCTTTGTTTCACTTCTATCTTTTGTTAACAAAGAGCAGTCTATAGGGAAATAGTCTATTATTAATATTTAATTTCCTCCTATTACAGTAAGCAGATGACCTAAAAGATCATTTAGCTGCAGCCAATAATAAAGCAACTCGAGGAACAGAAAAAGCATGTCTTAGTTAGATGGGTGATGCCTCCCTCCTCCTCTCTTTCTTGCCCCACCCAGCCACATCTCTTCATCCTTGGCAGGAGGAGGGAAGCTGCTCCCTGATGGCTTCTGGCACACAGGTTTTATGTGAGCAGTCATGGGCATGGGGAAGCTGCTCTGTGTGAGGTAGTCATAAAACACCAAACTTGAGAAAGGAAACTGTTGAGCAATGCAGAGCAGTGCTACTGCTGCCTTCCTATCATTTTCCCCAAAAGGACAGCTGGTTTTGTTGTTTTACAGCCTGAGTTGTTTTGCAAATTTGTGATCTGCCTGTGAGCACATTGGCTCATTTCATTGTGACTTGGTAAGAAATGGGGAGAGACAAGATTTCTTAGAGACCTTGATTTAAAAGATAGGGAGATTCTCTTCTGAGCTGACAAGCATCTCCCCCTCCAGGCTTTGAAAAGTAGGAAACAAATGATTTTTAGCAGCACCAGTTTTCTGCATATAGCCATGTGTGAATTCCAGGGTTTTCCCTAAGGGATTGAGGTAATCTGTACATGGCTGGTACCTGGGAAGGGTCATGTTCTCAGAAGGAGATGCTAGATTGTGACCTGTGGAATGAGCCTTGATGAAGACTTCCCTATAGCCTCACAAGCTACCCCCTCCTGAAACAGACAAGGAGAAAGCAGTCCCCTGGGAGCCTGGGGAAGCTGCAGCCTGTCACCTACGTGCCCACAGTACTGTCTTTCGAGTGCCCTGAGGGCTGCTGATCCCCTGGAGATTTTGCTGATGTCTGAGAGGAGCTGTCAGACTGAAGTGTCACAGACATTGTCATGTATGTCAGCCTGGCACACAGAGCAGAGTCGTCTCTGTGCCAGTGGGACAGAGCACTGGCGTCCCAAAGTGGGATGCCTGAAGGCAGCCTGAAGGGGCCCAAGAGCAGGGAATGAGCTGTGTGAGGTGGGTGGCTTGAAGCAAACAGTGCCCATGGCCCTCAGGAGAGAAAAGGGGCAACACCTTAGTCCAAAGCTGACTGGAGATGCCAAACAAAAGCTTGCTTAGGCTCCAGTGGTGAATTGCTTCATGGGAACGTGCTGTTCAGATGCTTTATTGAATTTTCAAGGAGCAGTTTTTCATTGGGGCTGAAATATGAGAGAGAACAGAGTGTTCCAAGTCACTAAAAATGAACAGAGCAACAGCTTTACAGGTTTGTGAGTGGCAAGAAAGGTTTATTTAATAATGGAAAAAGGCCAGAACATAGCCCAGGGTATCAAGAAAGAATTAATGCAATTAGCAAAATAAAACAAGGACTTAAGAAGAAATACTAATTGTATCTGTCCTGCAGGTTTTGTCATACAGATTATTTTTCTTAAGCTTCAAGAAGCTTGCAATATTGATCCCTCAAGGGCCTGAGCTGTTAAATATACACTTCCCCAGTGAGTAAAGCAGGTTGTTAATTAATTTTGTCTTGTCAGACCTGGTTGCCGAACCTTTAGGTCTTGCATGAGGTAGATGAGTCTGTAATAAATTTTGCATTGCCTCTGGATATGTTGTCTTCTCTATGTGGTTTGTGTTTCATTTTATCCCTACACAGTAAATTTCTAGCTGCGTGAGCAGAAAGACTGCGCCTGTTCCTGTGTTAAAGCAAGTTGCAAATACTGCTACAATTAAAATCTTGTTAAGGTACTGGGTAAAAGCTATAGCAGGCTGACACTGCCAGAGATGAAGAGGTGGGATGGGTGAGTTTCCGTTGAACAGGGGAACATCCTAGATTGTGGCACCTTCTGTAAGCAGCAGGTGAGGCCTCTGATGTGCTGGGGTTGTGTGGCTAATTGCTTTTTCTCATGTCTGTGGCTACCACAGAAGCACCACCACTGAAGCAGACAGAAAACGTTGTTTTGTCATGGCTGGGACACCTGCTCTGCTCTGATCATTTCTCTTCTGAGTTTTGCTGGCTTTGCAGAATTCTCTGAGTGTTTTCCAGCCCATCTGGGATCAGAGAAGGGTGGAAGGACATGTTGTCCTCTTCTGGATATAATATCTCACATATTGCTTTGGAGTAAATGGCTAGTGCTTGGGTTGACAATTCACACCACTGTTTGTGGAGAAAGGTGGGAGACAAGGCACCGAAGTGTTGTTTATTTTTCATGTTGTCCTTTGTGTTTTCTCTCCCCCAGATTTTATTTATTTATATCTTATATTAATCCAATCCACTTCCCTGGTAGTCAGGCTGGGGGAGGGCAGGTAGTTTTCAGTATCACTGCTTTGAAACGAACCTACTGGGATTTGTAATGGACCATCAGGTGCTAGCAGAGTGATGTGGGAGTGTATCACAGACATCCCTGAATTTCAAGAAAGTAGAAGCAATCTTTAAGAGGTCAGTGGAAAACAGGGCTTTTTGCTAAAGGAAGATAGACAATATAGAGCTGTCTTGGGGATTTTGTTCTTTAGAAAAGATTAAATGGATGATCTTTATCTTCCTCTTAATAGTTCAAAACTAATCTCTTCTGTTGATTTCTTCCACACAAATCAAACAAAACTCATAAATGAGATTGCTGAAGGTGGAGAAAAAATTCAGTTTTTGAAGCACATCCAAACCACCAAGAAACATTCACTTTCCTTTCAGATGCAGCATTAGCAATAGAGGTCTAAATCAATGAAAGGTCTTAAATTCGATTATATTCCTGAGATCAGATGTGAATCACAAGTTAATCATATTTTCTTTTATTACCACTGTCTTTACCCTTTTATTTTATCCCGAGAAATTAGGTTTCTGACTTGAAAACAGAGTGAGCTGTGAAGGTATGAAACTCTGCTTGGGTAGACCACACCAGATCAACCGTGAATTAAGTCTCTAAAATCTTTTGATTTAGAGGTTCATGTTGCATCCAATACTGAGATCAAGTGATTTTTCAGTTATTGCTGTGTGTCTCCCTACTTTGTCTCTCTGATGTTTCAAATGGCTGTTTTCTTAAATTAATGAGAAAATATTACTTGCTACTAAATATTGTTTATAACCCACTCGGTAAGTGACAGGGTAGGGCAACAAACCATCATCTCTTGATAGTGGCACAAATCCTAGGGAACTGTATTCTCCATTGCTGTATTTTTAGCTGAACCTGTGGTGAAATGCACCCCTTTCTGAAAGCAGAGGTATGAAGTGACCTGCAAGATGAGTGTGTGAGTGAGGTATGCAAGCTTGTAGGTGATGTGAATCTCTTCAAACAAAATGGCAGCTCTAGGGATGATGGGGATGATGTTTCCTTCCAAATGGTGCCAACTCTAGTCCAAGATTTGTGTGCATGATGCTGCAGGAACAGGAATGTGTACTTGAGAGATGATGTTGGCATTGTGCCTGTGTGTTTCTGGGAGAGGTGTATCTTTGTGGATGTGTTTCTGGCTGGTTGTACTTAAAAAAAAAAAGCTGACCTGAATCTGCAGATGCAACAAACACTCTTGACAGTGCAGGTAAAATGAATAACTGGTTTGCTTAGGATAAAGATTTGTGTGAACAAAACCCACGTTGTTGCAAGAAGGGAACCTGCAGAGATGTGTGCAGAGGGTGTGCATGCTGAGCAGGAAAGTCCTCAAAGATGTCACTGTCTGACATACCTTGAACTATTTTCCCTACAGCTGATGATGTTCCAGTATCTGTGCACTTGGAGAGACTGGGTATGGCAAGAGTGGTGACCACACATGCCAGTGACATAACCCCCTTATGAATAAAGGTTTGTGTAATCCCAGAGAGCTTGTTAGTGCAGCATGGTTTTGTGGCAAAGTACATGAGGGTGGGCAGCACGTGATGACTCAAGTCTTGTGTTTAACAAAATGTGAGTTTTTGCCAATGATATATGCTTTTAGGTCTGCTTAATATCCATTATCAATTTAATGTGCCACTGTAATGAGATTTTGATTTTTCTATCCCCTCTGGAGAGCTGATTACTTAGTGTTTGTTTTTTTGTTTGTTTTTTGTTTTTTTTAAAGGAAACTACAAGTGAAGAATTTGGATGTTTGCTTCAGCTGATGAGAATGTTTTCCAAGTCCTAGGGAGAAACCGTGAAAAAGAGAAACAGAGGATGTTGCTAGTAGGTATGTACATGACAGGAAGCCATGACTAGCAATGTGAGTGTCAACAGGAAACAAAAAGTCACAGCTGATGTGATGCTGCCATACCATACACTTTCTGTGTTGTATTGCCTGCTGGACTTTGTGGCCTGTAGAGCAATGTCTGTCTACATGAGACGTTCTTCTCTCCAATTGTCTGCTGGAGTTTGAATTATTGTGCATCTGGTTAATCCACTTCACTGGAGTTCACAAGTCCTGGGTTTGTGGTGGTTTTTTGTTTGTTTTTTTCTTGACATCTACTATAAAGATCTTGAACAGCTTTGGGGAGAACAGTGTGTGTGAACAACCTTCATCAGCTGGCAGCTGAGTGCTCTTCAGACTCCAGACAACTTTGAGGTGTCTTGGCTGTTCAGTGCTCTGCAGATATGAACGCTGAGCTTTTCTGGCACGTTCTCACATTGGCCTGGTCACTCTCACCATGCTAGTACATGGGAAAGAAGACTTCCTCTCAGACATAGCTTACATCGTTCTGGAACTGGTCATCGCGGTGCTGGCCATCCTGGGGAACATCCTGGTCTGCTGGGCAGTTTATCTGAATAGCAACTTGCAGAACGTCACCAACTACTTTGTGGTGTCCCTGGCTGCTGCTGACATTGCTGTGGGTGTGCTGGCAATCCCCTTTGCCATCACTATCAGCACTGGCTTCTGTGCCTTCTTCTATGGCTGCCTTTTCATTGCCTGCTTCGTCCTGGTTTTGACTCAGAGTTCAATCTTCAGCCTCCTCGCCATTGCCATTGACAGAATCATTGCAATCCGCATTCCCCTCAGGTAAGCACGGGCTGGGCTGGGGGGATGGAGTGGGGCTGGGGCAGTGAGGGGTGAGGGACAGTGAGAACAGCACATCTGGAGATGAATCAAGGAAGGGAAAGTTAAATAAGCAGCAGCAATTATTTACCTTGTAATTTGGAAAAAAAGCTTTCCTAGATCTTGAAGGCTGCCTTCAACCACAGGTGGATTTTCTGGTCACTTCTTTTTCCATTCCTTTGTCCTCATATGGTGTGTGTCCATGGCATTGCAACAGTGCTACCTAGGAGCTGCTGTTCCATATTTAGACAGGATCGTGTGGTGACCAAAAGGACATTTAAATATTAGAGCTTGAAAGCTGAATATGACAAGGTGCTACATTGTGTGCAACCAGCAGGACTGATGTGGGACAAAGGGAAGTTTTGCCACGCAGAAGGGATGCTCCTCAGTTCAGTCTTCCAGAAGCACACTGTTGTGAAGGGGACAGATTTGACCATGGGCATGGAGCAGCATTGTGTTCTATGGGGTGGGTTTGAATGCTTTGTGACATGGCTTCCCAGTCTTTCAGAAATCTCAAAAGATGTAGAGGAAGCCCAAGGAGAGGCAAGTGTAGGAGTCTCCTTCCTTCCCATCCTGTCCTTCAGGATGCAGCATGCTCTCAGGAATGGAAGGACTTGCATCCTATCCTGCTGGGCAAGAAATGTAGCTGCAAAAGTGGAACATGTTTCTGATTGCTGTGCTCTCAAGTTTGAGGTTTTGGACATCTTTACTCCTGTTGAGCTTAAATCACTTGTGTTAACCTGTGCAATTTAATTTTGTCTCTTGTGAATACTTTGGCCATCCAGCACTTAGGCTGGTTATCACAAACCTCCAACTCAGAAATAGAAATCATTCTTTTCCTTACAGCTGTGTAAATTACCTTTCCATGTGGGCCAGTGCAGTACAGTCTTTCCTGAAGCCTTTCCTCAGCAAGCTTGTGCTGCTGTAACATTACCCTGAATTGATGGTTTCCAAACCTATAATCATACCAGTTACAGCCTCTACTTTTGATGTAGTTGTAAGGAATATCTATTCCATTGCAGAGAAAACTCTACTGTTATCTATAAATTGGATTGTCTTCACTTTTCTACAGTTCTACAGAGAAATGGTTTCAGTTTATAAACCAAAACAATGACAAATGGTACAAAGAGACATATGTAGAGTAGCCCTCAGGAGCTTGCCTCTGAAAGTATTTTGAGAAGGACTGATGCCTTTAACTCTTAAGACTCTTGGTGACAGTTAAAGCTCTCTTATTGCTAGAGGATGACTTGCCAAGAAAAGGGTTTTAAAAATCTGGATTTCTGCCCATTTTGGGGGGTATCATTATAACTATATTATCTTGAAAATATAATTTCCTGGAATAACCAAGGTAAGGAGTCTTTTAGAAAAATCAGACTTCATCAGTGCTGGGCATTGTACCAGTTTCACTATTTTGTTTTTGAAAAAACAGAACACACCCCTTCTACCCCAGAAACAGTGGACTTGATTGGATGCAGAAACCTGCAGGTAGATCCATCCATGGGCTGGTCCCCCTCCTTGTCCTCTACTGGCTTGTCCTTTTATAGTAGGAGTGAAAAGGTTGTCTATTTTGTTTCTCTTTAAGAATTTATGGATGAATAAGCATTAGATTTATAGCCTCAGACACACTGAGAAAGCAAAAGCTGAATAGCTGACGAGGGAAATGTAATATGATTCAGACTGCTCACAGCCTCACGTTTTTTCTAATATTTGGTTGTCACACAAATGTGTCCAACCCTTGGAAGGAAAGTTCTGCCACTAAAAATGCAGTGTTTTCACCCCATACTTCAATGCCTGGGAAAGCCTCTTCTTCTCAGAGGACAAGAAATATAACACCACAATTTCCTAATATTCATTGTAGGAATGCTCTTAAAAAATAATAAATCAGACTTCCTTCACTCTTATGAAACCAAAAAGGGCCAAGCCTAGTTCTTCTACTTCTTTTTTTTACTGATTTTTCATGTCTGATTTTTTCTAAAGAAGATAGCTGTATGTCTCAGCCAATAAGTATGTGGATGTCTATTCCCACACAAATAAACTGTCAGTATTAAGGAAGCAGAAAAGTGGGATATATTTCTGATACTGCTTGGGCTTGGATACCTCAGTACATAACTAGGGTTGCCTTTGGAATGATTTTTCTGTGGATAAAAGACTGTCCCCTAAAAAAATGCACAAAGAAAAGACATCTATAGGTAAAATACAAAACACATAAAACCTAATTTGAAAAGGTCTTACGGGTTCTGCCTTGCAAAGAATTAAAACATGGTGTAAAGTTTTATAAAATTTCCAATAGTTCTCAAACACTTTTCTGAATCCTGCCAGGCTTTATACAAATGGAACACTCCCAAGGAAATGAGTTGGGCCCATTGTTAGGTCTGGGATAATAACTGCACTGTGTCTCTAACATGGCAGGTACCTGAAAACCTGTGCTCCCTGATATAAAACCCCTGGGTGTTCTAAACAAAACTGGCTGTGAGGCTGAGGCTGAAGCTGAAGTCATGGGCCAAGAACAATTGCCACTTTCCAGGCTCTTTGGTGCCAGCAAATGCTCTGTGGGCACAGTGCCCAGCCTTGTGTTCTTGTGCAGGCTGTTGTGGTAAAGATACTCCTGTGGTGAAGGACAGGTAGCTCTGATGCACTGGAAAGAGAGAAGAAATTTTTCTTCCTGCAGCCAAACGGAAAACTTTTCTCAGGTTACTGCTTGCTCTGTGTGCTGGATTCAGGTATTCACCTGTGGCATAAATACTTACGCAGGTCACACAGTGCCAACTACAGTAACTTGCAGAGCTTTTCTTCTATTGAAGGTTGCTTTGGAAATGACTGACTGCCTCAGCTACTGAGATGCTTCTCTGGGGAAGTGTTACCAAGGTGCAGCTCCATGTTGCGTGGAACACAGATTTATCCCATATGTGGTGATTGAAAGCACAGCTCTGAGGTGGCTTTGGGATGCTTTTCTGCCAGAGGCCAGGAGAGCTGGATATGAAGAACTGGCTTCTCAGAGTCTGGGTTAGGAAGAACAGGGGGGGATGAACACAAACCCCGAATAGACTATAGCATGTGGAAGGGACCTTTGTGCTGAGAACAGCCTGTTTCAGCAGTTGCTTTCATTCTCCAGAGTTGCCTTCTCAAATGTTCATCTATGAGCATCTGAATCAATGAATCAGGGAGTTAATGTTTTATTGTCACTTTGAGCCATATCTGGACTTATTTCTTTCCCTGTTCACCATAAATCTTTTGACTGTATGACAAGCATTTCCTACATATGCTCATGTTTGTGTCAAAAAGATTATGGACAGATTGAACCTAATATGAAAAAAGAATAATTCCTCCTTGGAGCAACCATGGGCCTGGCTTTGAAAGCAGTACCAGTTGTCTGTGGCTTCATGGGCAGGGGAACCTGCTGTTACTAAGGTTTTGTTCTGAAACAAAAGAATGGTGCCTGCCCCCTATTATTCTTTTTGCTGTGTGGAGCCCTGTTTGCCCCCCTGTGGGATCCCACCTACTTAGTGTCCATTGGACAGACAAGAAGAGCAGAGCAGGTAACATTATTTGGGGGAAAAAATCCACAATTTCCTGTGTTTGCAAAAGTGTATTTTGTTTTCTGGAGGAGTCTTGTGCTCCTATCCCCACACACATCTCCACCGTGAGTATCCCTGTGCTCTTTGTGTCTGGAATTTCACAAGTAGAAGCTGTTGTTTGTGTAGCAAGTCCAATGTTTCCAGGAAGCAGGAGAACTGCTTGTGCACAGTGGATCCAGTGCTGTCTGGACACATCAGATGTGCTACAAAGTCACCCTCCAAGTATGCAGAACATGGGCTGGAGGTGTGACCAGCTGCTGTGTCTCCTACATAGGTGCCAGCAACTTCCAATTATGTGATGCTTCCTGGAGCCCTGAAATGATCGTGTAGAGCTGTACAGCACCAGGAATACAGGGAGTAGCTTTGGCCTGGCTGCTGTGAGCTTAGCAAGATGCCCAGACAGGTGCACAAACTCTTCAATGCCAGCCTGGTGACATCTTAAAGTGGTCAAAAGGAATGAGTCCAGGATAGCCCATCTGGACTATAACCCTACCTCAGCCAAGACAGCCAGTGGTGTCTCATGTGAGTCCTAGAAACTAACCTCTCACAAGTGGATGGACACTTCTCAGTGGATATCTGGCCAACATAGTGCCACACACTCTGTGAAGAGATGCTGTGAGCTTTCTCTCTTATCCTTGGAGGTAGTTAGCACAGTGTTATGAAAATGCACTCACTGGTAGGTTGTTAATGCTGTGCTGGAGAGCTGGAGGCTGCTTGGGTTAAGTGCTGTTCCTAAGCCTTGTAAAGATTGTTGCATAGGAATCCCCAGAGGTTAAGAGGGAGGGAGAAGCAGGGGGGGGTTTTGCCTGGAGCAGTAATGAATATATTTTTAGTAGAAGGGAAGGGACATCTCTAGTCGTGGGATAACAGCTGCACAATTTCAAAATTCCTCTGACAAGATGTAGCCAATTCCAGGGCTGCAGGGTTTTGAGGGGTTTGTTTTGTTTTTTGTTTTTCCAAGTTTCAAGTGCCTTCAGCCAGTCTTCTGCTCCCTCAGTGTACTTTTCAAAGCACAGATGCTGTTTTGTGATGTTGATGAGGTCTGGATGTGAACAGTTCCCTCTTTCCAGTCATGCTGTGCTCTTAGCATCTCTGAAGCATTGAGCAGGATCCACTACTTGCTGGAGAAGTCTTTTTCTCTCTCAGAACAAGCTGGATCCCTCCCGCATTTTTGGAAGGAGGATTTCAGTGTGTTTTGGGTACTGGGAATCGTGTGGTTAGCTCCCTAACCCACTCACTCTTTTCTTTGTAACTGAAGAAGAGAGACTCAAGACTATTGGGTCTTATGTGGAGCCAGGTCTCTTCCAAGGCCCTTTAGCAGGACCTTTAAAGCACATGCAGGATCTCTGTTCTGCACTGTGCCCAGCAAAAGCAGCCTGTCTCTTCCCCTGTCTTGAACTTGCATTGGGAGCTGAACCTGTGGGAGTAACTATTTCATTGAGAGATGGAAACATTTCTATGGCTTCTTGGATTATTATTTTTTTTAATGTTTGTTTGCTGAGAGAATTCTGGGGACAGAGGGAGAAGAAGCAGTGGGTAAACATTGGGAGCCCAGTGTCACCGTTGTCTGATCACAGACACAAGGGGTCAAGTACAGTGTGGGACCCACGCTGGACAATGTGGGAATCCAGCCATCTACTTTCCATGCTAAATGCTACCAAGGGAAGGAAATTGCATTGAAATGTTAAACTGTTGCCCTGATTTACATTTTCAGAGAGAAGAACTGCTGGAGTCAGCTCAGGACTCGCAGTAACCTGTGAGGCCCTGGGAACCGGCCGATATTTCAAACAAACAAAGGTCCCTGGCTGCACTGTCAGGTTCTTACCATGTTGCTTATTGTCTCTTCAACAGATCTTGGAGAATGTACTGCTGAAGCACTGGCTTTAGCCAAGCATATCACTGCCTCCACCACTGAAGTCCCTTTTGGTGTGTGCGGTGCAGACCACAGCACACCTCTAGTCAGAGCACTGTCCTCAGCTTAATTCCTCCTTTCAGAGAATGACATGGGATGAGCTTAGCTGGGCTGCTGAGCAACACTGCTGACTTGTCTCAGTTATTTGAGGGAGGTTGGTGGTGCTGACCTTCCAGAAGGCCTTCTGCCTGCCATTGTGGAGCAGACTGAGGTGCTGTGCAAGGAAATGCCAGGCTGGCTTCTGCAATTCTGTCAGCAGATTTTTGCTGGATGACACCTGAACATGGACAGTGGTCTGATGGCACTGTGCCTCTACGTTCTTTGGTGTTCTTTAGCTTAGAAATCTACTGAAAGACAGACTCAGCACCTCTGTGCTATAAGGTGCTCCTTTGGCAGAAAGGAACTACCTCAGCCCTCAGCAGGCGAGCCATGGTGGTCTTCATCACCAAGGTCAGAGCAGTGCTGTTGATAATCCAGACTGCAAGATCTACACACATGACCAAGTGGGCTGGTTGAGTGAAGGATCACAGAGTAAAACTGTATTAATTTACATGGGAGGTGGGGGGGGGAATATGAAGCATTCAGTGTCACTGTGGGGTCTGTATTGTGCTGTATGGCTTCTGCACAGCAGTTCAAAGGCTTGTCTGAAGAAGCAGGTGCCTTTCTTGTTGTCTTCTGGGTCACTGGAAAGTTGCTGGGGTGTCTGGATCTCGTTGAATCATATTGATGTTATTCCCATTTCCTCTGCTTTATAGGTACAATGGCTTGGTGACTGGCTCTCGAGCTAAAGGTATCATTGCCATCTGCTGGGTATTATCTTTCATCATCGGCTTGACACCAATGCTCGGGTGGCACAAGCGCTCCCAGATCGAAGAGCTGGGTTCCAACAAGTCCTCTCCCATCAACTGCAGCAACAGTATGGTGGTGTGTCTCTTTGAGGCTGTGGTCACCATGGAGTACATGGTCTACTACAACTTCTTTGCCTGTGTGCTCTTGCCCCTCCTCCTCATGTTTGGTATCTACTTGAAAATCTTCATGGCAGCCCGGCGACAGCTCAAACAGATGGAGAACAAGATGGTACATGGGGAACGTTCTCGCTCCACTTTGCAGAAGGAAGTCCATGCAGCTAAGTCTTTAGCCATCATTGTTGGCTTGTTTGCAGTCTGCTGGCTTCCTCTACATATCATTAACTGCTTTACCCTTTTTTGCCCAAATTGTGCCCATGCTCCCCTCTGGCTGATGTATCTGGCTATCATCTTGTCTCACGCCAACTCAGTCGTAAATCCTCTAATTTATGCCTACCGGATCAGGGAGTTCCGATACACCTTCCGTAAAATCATCAGCCAGCACATCCTGGGTCGGAAGGAGCCATTCAAGGCGGGACCAGCCAGCTCCCGGACTTCCACTCACGGAGGGGACGCGGAGAACGCCAGCATACGCATCAGTGAGTATGCACTGGAGGTGTACACCAACGGAGAGATCCCCAGGGATCCTGAAAAGCAGGACTTAAACAAATGCAAAGTGGGCTTGGAATGGCACCAGAATGGAAACGCTCTGGACCTGGAGACAAACGGGCATCTCCCACATTCCTGCAAAAATGGGATTCTCTCTGATGCATGCATGAACAGGGAGCTTCACAGTGAGGAGCTAATTGATGCCCAGGTGACTTACTCAGATCTAGAAAGAGCAGCCTTTGCAGCAGCTGATGTTTCCTGATGAGACTTTCAAAGTCTACCTGGTAGAATTATTTTCTTTTCCATTGGTGACCTCTGCCGTGGCAGAAAGGGAAGGCTGGGATGTGGGGGGAGAGGTGTGTATTCAGATTGCTGTGGAGAAAAAAGGGGTCCCTGCCCAGGACTGTTGGGATGATCCTAAATACTAGACTGGAGAAAAGCCAAGAGACCATTGAAACAGACTAAGGAAGAAGAGGCACATTACCCATCAATGTTCTGTCACCAAGGGCAGTGCCAAGGTCAAAGATGGCATTCCAAATTCAGCACTGGGAGACTTTGCTGATGTAGGGCATATTGTGACATGATGCTGTACTGTGTATCTGTGGTTGTATGTCAGTTTTGCTGTTTTTACCAAGAGAAATAAAAGCATGGCCAGAAGCATTTGCAGAATTGCAAAGAGCAACAGGGAGGAGCCGTTTAGCACTTTGGCCCTGCAGCAAAGGGAAGGGGGATAGCAACATCTATTGGTCAGGAAGGATGCCAGCAGCTGCTTGGATAGGGAAGGAATTTACCTGACGGGAACTTTGGATATCTTCAACCATGGCATTTTGTCTTTCATTTCATATTTTTAAAGCTTATACTGCAACAGGTTGCTCAAATGATTTTTTTCCTTGTCTTGATTATGTTAAGTTACAAAAGATGGGCAAGAACTCATATCCATTCCCTGAGCGCTCAATGTTCCAGATGCACGAGGCAAATATAATCTCATAGCTCTCCTCTTTGTCTGACAAATAATGAAAATGGAGTCTGGAATGGGGGTTTCTCTTAGCAAAAGGGCTATTGTGCTGCTGGTAGCAGACAAGTATTCCAGGTTGTGGTCTGTGTCACCATGGTGGTTGTGCACCTTGGTGTTGTGAAGAGCTGTCAGGTATGTGAGCTGGCAGTGGACTGGTGGGCACTGACTGCTTATTTCCCCACTATCTCTGTGCTAGTCCTCCTGGGCTCCTGGAATGCAAATTCTTTCCATGTCCCTAAATATGTGTGAGGGGAGCTAATTTTCCGTATTTCGGTCCTTTTCATCCTCACTCAAAAGGCTGTGGGATTTTTGAAATTTTTTTTTTCTTCTCTTGGAGGAAACACACACACACCTACATACCTAATACTTATTTTTTAAATTCCAGTGAGCTCTATTTAAACACCTTTTCTTCCCTGATTTTTTTTTCCTGATGTGTTTTACTGTGAAGCTCAATGTGTCCCTGTGGTGCACAGGCCAACAGACCTGGGTCTGTCTGGTTAGAAGATGCTCCTACTCTGAAGAGCTGAAAAGTATCATCAGCAGTGGAAATCAGCTTAGGAACTGCAGCAGTCTGTGAGAGAACAGGCAAATCTGTTCTGAGCAAGGGTGTGTGTCGATGTGGTTTGTAGCAGAGTTGTTTCACAGCAGTTTGATAATTTTCTGTATCACTTAGGAAGCCTGGTAGCTCAAGAATAGCAGAATGTCCCACCAGCTTGAATTTTACTTAAAGATTTTCTGGTCTTTGTTTTCTAGACAAATAATCCGTGTCCAATACCATCAGCCTTCTGGAGATTCAGGCAGTAGTAGTTCTACTTGTAAACTAAAAGTCTGGTAATTCCAGGGATCTGAAGCTTATTCCCTAGATGGGTTCATCAAATGTATCAGCCCACAAACCTGACTTCTCCTCATACCTGTCCACAAACATTTCAGAAGTCAAATAAGCTCATGTTCAGCAAGGACAGGGGAACTGGATTTTGATATTTGATGCAGAGCAGGTTAGGTTGGTTTGCTTTTATTTCATATTTATTTTAAATATTGCAAACTATTAATACTATTAAAAGTCAGGGGGTTTTAAGGGGATTTTCTTTTTGCCAGCCTCCCTACATGAAGGTGGAAACTAGTTTATAATGCTGAACGTGTTCAAGTATGTAACTGCTGTAGGCTACCACAAAGCTTCTGCGAGAGAGATAAAAAGATGTGGTTGCCACCACAGTCCTTAGCAGAAAGACAGGCCATTTTGTGGAACAATTGACTTCACAGTTTGGTTGAATTGATGCTTTCTTGGCGTGGCTCTTCCACATAGTCTAACGTCAGAGGAGTGGATTATCACTCCAGCACCACTAGCAAGCACTAAGCCATTTCCCTGTGACTGACGTCGTAGGTAGTTCCTCTGTAGGGTGACCTGGGATCTTGTTACTCTTGATTTTTCTTTATGGAATATTTCTGAAGGTTATTTGTGGGATGGCTCCTCTGACCTGTAACAGTGGCAGAGGAACTCAGTCAGGAAAATGGGGGTCTGATCTCTTCAGGCCTTAGCTGAAATGTTTCTAAGAATAACACAAGATTACATCCGGTGTTCATGTCAATAACAATTAGGTCCACAAAGAAGCAGAGCAAGGAAGGAAGTGTGGGAAAATACCAGTGTCCCTCATGTGCTGGAACACATGTGAGTGCAGAATGGTCTCCCACAGAGGTTAAGTTGCCATTGTAGACGGATGTTTTATGCCACATTGCATCAGACTGGTGTGGGTTGGTTGCTTTCTATTGTTTCCTGAGCTTCTTCACACTCGATTATGGCAGCTTCTTGTTTGATTGCCACAAGAGTCAAGTGATCTGTGTTGATGCAACATATTTAGGATTGTCCCTCTGGAAAACTTTCCTGGCCATCCAGATTACCATGTGAGATTACTGAGTCTTCAGACATCTTGAAGTTATCTTATCTGTTGCTGCTTGACATGTCCCCCGAGTGTGTCCAGTCCCGTTCAATATTAGTGATCCAGATTTGAAATGAAAAGTATGTGTGAAGGGTCTAGGGATGTGTGCAGGAGGTATGGAGGCAGTGTGTTTTATCTAGAGTTGGAAGTCTGTAGTGACAGGAAGGAAAGGATGGCAATTGCACCACATGCTGTGTGCCTTCTGGCAAACACATGTCTGAGATGGACCTTCAGAAGATGTTTCCAAAGCAGCTGTTAAAGGGGAGCATGAGCCTTTTCAACAAAAGGTTGGGACCTAGTTCTTGTTTCCTAGGAATCATAATTTCAAGGCTTTATTTTATTTTATTTAAACTAAAAAACAAAACCAAAACCAAAACTGTAGGGTCCCATCAAGGAAGTGTGCTCTTTCCTTCTCCTGGCAGTGCCCTCCACTCTTAAGAAAAGTACCTGTCTTCCAGACTACATGGGGCAAGGATCATTAGTAAAGTGAAAGTTAAAGATTTCTTCCTAACCTCCCCCCTCATATCCTCATTTTCCTTCCAGATGGAGAATGTTTAGCTGATGAAATATAGCTGTTCTGGATAAACAAAAATGGTACCAAGACAAAGGGAAGAATGAGGTGACCATCAGGGGAGGCTGGAGAAGACCTCATTGGGCAGTGGGCCCAGAGAGTAAGAGCTGGGGTAAGAAGAGACTAATTTAATTGAACTGGAACTCCTTACTAAAAATGGCTGAAAACCCATATAGATATGTGGTGCCTTGTTTGGAATGAGAGCATTCCATGAATTTCACCATTCCTTGGAGACTCCTAGGCTCCAGGGTTTATTTGCTTTATAGGATTGTGGAGAAAGTAAAGTTTGATCACTTGCCAGGAGTAATTTTATCAAGAGTCCTTCCTGGGGCTTTATCCTCAATAGGACACTACTTTTGGTGTGTGCAAATAAATGCATTTAGAGCTTTGTCCTGCAGAGATTCTTTTGGATCAGTAATATTTCAAAGCTCTGTGCAAGCCTGAACAGCAGTTCTTGAACAGAGAAGCAATTTGACATAGTGGGACAGCTGGGGTTACTGTAGAGATAAAGGGTTTGCCAGTAATCCCAGTTGGTGCTAGGAAGCTCATTGTGCAGATGGACTTGGGAGTTGCATAAAGTAGTCTAAATCTTTGATCATTCCCTGAAAAGAGGCTCCAGAGAATGCTGGCGGATCTAGAAAAGTCTCTAAGATGTGGGAGCAGACTGGAGGGTTAGACAGGAAATCCTGGTGGTGAAGTACAATTTGTAGAGGTGTTTAGGAGGACTTGAGGGGAGATGGAATGTGCTGAGAGGTGCTGGGGATTGCACAGATGGTGCTGGCATGAGACTAAAGTGTGACTTGCTGAGGAAGGACTCTGGAAAGGATGTACAGTCTTACAGCTCTCCTGGGGTCACAGCAGAGGGTGAGCCTTGCCTGATGTGCATGGAGGGTTGACTGTATATGGTCTATGTGTGTCTGAGGTAGAGATACTTCTTATGGGTTGTCTCCTTTTTAGATCCATTGTCCATTTCATGATCATGTCCTGGTGCAACAGAAGCCCTTCTGTTTCATGTATATGAGCCCTGCCTAAAACCAGATCAATCTAGCCATGTGTTGTGAGAAGGATGAGCATGCTGTGACAGTGCTGAGATGCATTAAAGCTGTAGAATATCCTCTAATGATGTTTGCTACGTTTAGCTGTCTGGTAGTCTGTTCTCTCCCAATCTGTTTTGGGCATCAGTGTGCACTGAGTCATACCAGAGAGGTATTTTTTCTTCCTAGCCCTGAGCTTTTGGCCCTCTTTACAGTAAAACACATCAAGAGTAACTAAAACCACACCAGTTCTTCATTTGCTTGAGAGGTGACAAACCCTGAGAGACTGAGAATCCCAAAACTGGGCCAATGCTGTGTGTAATTCCCTGTCTTACTTCTGTGCTGAGACTGTTCACATAAGGATGTGTTAAGGTCAAGACTGGAACCTGTTGATGGGAGAACAACCTTTGCTTCCACCCTTATGTCTCAGGAGCTGGTGTTCAGGCCCCCTGTTCTGTGGAGCAGCTGCCTCTGTGAACACCCTGCTGCACACACTGTCACTATAAAACAATTACTCTTTTAATTTAAATGTTTTATGAATATAGTTGTTGTTTTCCCTCTGTTTGTCAGTTACCAGTGGGAGGGGAGGGAATGGGGTGGGATCATCTGTGCATGCAAATGTATTTAAAGTGAGTTGACCAAAGTTTGTTGTTTTGTTTTTGTTTTTTAATCTGTGAAGTTTTCATATCTGTGAAGTCATCAGACTGCTGGGCAGTGAGGAGCCACTGGTGCTGCTGAGTCTGTCATGGTTACATTTCTTAATAAGCATTAAAATAATAAAATATATTTGTAAAATAGAGTGTGAGTGCCTTTGTCCCAGGAAGATCTGGGCTGACCCTTTTTTGTGCAAGTGTTTTTGTATTATTTTATTATTATTAGCTTTTTCCATAGCCTGATCCTTCCAGAGAGCTCTCTCCCTGGTGCTGCCTATTTTTTTGCAGAAGATACAAGAACTCTGGTGATGGTCCTAGAAGGACTAGAAGACCCCTCACATCTCTGATATCCTGAGATCTGTCATCTTAGCAAACAGAGAAAATGTTCATAGCTGTGTCCTGAATGCAAGGTAGAGCACTGTATTTGCACAAACCACTGTGGTGTCAGTGTGCTACATCACAGAACCTTTAGGGTCTGTATCTGGACCATGAAACAACTTTTCCAGCTGTTACTGGAGCATCCTATCCTGCTGACTCTCCCTCCACATGGCCCTGCCAGTGCACCTCAGATGTTGTAAGACCATTGCAGTTTCACACCTGTGTCCTGTCCTGGCAATGCCACTCAGGCTGAGCTAGCCCCAGGCTGATGCCAACCAACTGGAGGTGGGGGGTGGGGAATCCAAATGCTGCTGTGGTGTCTTTCAGGCCAATTCTGAGCAATGCTGAGAGGATGAAGCAGGAATAAGCTCCAGCTTTTTCCAGCTGCAGATACTAAATATGCATGTGAAAGAGGTTAGTGAACACGTATACAGTCCAGGAGCATTTGGAGTTGGGAAGTGATGAAATGAGAGTTCACCAGATAACCACCAGCTACTGGTCATTCCCTCTTTTGGTTCACTTTGCAGCTGGGCTAGAGGTCTCACTGGAGGCCCCAGTTTATGGAGAGGTGCCAGCACCCTGGTTCTTGGTGGCCAGCTGTGCCCAAGCTGTTCAACCAACTGTGTTATTGAAAAGCTTTTTGATTTTTTTTTCCCTCCTTTCACAAACACTGTGCATTTTGTTCTGCAGCATCAAAAGGCAGGAGCTCAGAGGAACAATGGGCATCTACAGGAGCCCAGGGAAACAATGGCCATACCTAAAGAAAGCAAGTACTTGAAAGAACAGAGAGAGCTCCCAGGTTAACAACACAATTGATCCTGATCTGGAAAACTGCTCAGAGATCCACACCTTGGCTTAGCCACCCAGAGAAAGTAATTTTCACAGGACTTGTGCTGGAGACTAAGAGCTGTTTGATAATATAGCTAAATAGTGTCTGTCTTACTGCAGCACTGGAGAACTGGTGACATTTCTGAATGATGAACTAGGATGAGGGGATGGAGGATGGTGTTTTCTCTACTAATGGGTGGATAATTATTTTGGCTTAAAAGTTTTTCACAATATTTAAAGCAGCAGGATCTTCCTTGTCACTTCAGCCTCCATACAGGAAGCCTCTGCTGCTAAGAATAGTTCATACAAGTGACTGCTGTGCTCTTGACCATAGTGTGTTTCAAGAAGTTTAACACCTGAACAGTAAGTGGAGCTGTATTCCTCCCTGACTTTCCAGTCTCCCTTTCAGTACTGTTTTGAGGAGGGGAACACTTCAGAATATTGGAGATATTTCCTCAGAAATGACGCAGTAGATGGGATAGGACTACTAGAGGATTTTTGTCTGTAAGATGCACCACTTTTAAAAGCATTATAATTTCTCTGCTGTGTGGTTGCAGTAGTCACTGCTGAGATCCTGCAGCATGATAGGAAAGTACTACCCAGATCTCAGAAAATCAGAAAGAAATTTCAAGAATTGTAGTGCTTGCAACATGTCAAAGAAAGTTACCTAAGCCAAGCATGGTGATTATTTCAGCAAGTGAAAGGAGAGGACTTGGAAAAGGGCTTTCAATCTGCAGGTTCAGAATAAGCCATTTAAAGTTGAGGTTATTTGGAGTGCAGATCCATACTGTGTGGTCTGAGCCTGTTACACTGAACTCCAAGCCTGGGACTCTGTTTTTTTGGGAGTGTCCATCTGCAATCCAGAGAGGTGACTGCAACTTCTACAGAGCCTAGGGCACTCTTTAAACCTGCTAACTTGTACACTGACAGCACTGGAGCTGCAATGGCTCAGGTTTTGTTTGCCAAGGATTTACCCAGAGCCCTAGGCAGCCCTGATTTTTTTGCCTTACCTAAGGCAAGGAGATTAGATAACAGCTTATAATGACAGACAAGAAAATCCTTGTTCATGGGGTATTTTGCTGTCTCAGCTGTTGATGAGGTCATGGAGATGTCTTTTGGGCTGGTATAAGTCCAAGATATTACTTCTAAGTGGAAGTTAAGCATATCTCAGTTGGAATACTTCACGTTGCTGGAGAACTTACAGGTGCATCATTTGGGCATTTGGCATCAAAAGCTTGTGCTTGTGCTTTGGCATTCTCAGGGATGTAAGGCTCTTGTGAAGTGTGGTGAATGCATCCAGGAATATAAACAACAACAAAGAAGTCCTAATAAAGAGAATTGGGCAGCCTGGATCAATTCTAAGAAGAATGCTAAACAAGCCTGGGCCATCTCAGGGTAAGCTGCACTCATGGTGCCTCTTGAACCCATGTCCTGTTATTGTTGATGTGGAACGTGAGGGTCTGGGCCAATGAAAATAAGGAAGGCAGCTTGACAGACACAGATTTTATCTTTTGAGATTCGTCATGACCTTCCTAGTGTATAATAAATAAAAGTTGACTCAGGAATTGGCAAGTGCCCTATAACATGCAGTCCTGGTGTTGGGACTCGGCAGAATGTTCTGCTTAGCAATGCATTCTGTTGACTTTGTTTGCCAAATTCCTATTTTGGAGGTGTGCTGAAGGGCTGAACAGTGGCAGATGCTGAACCCTTCTGCAGGGCAGGTGCACTGGACCCCGGCATCTCTGACCATGCTGATCCAGGCTGGATGAAGGTCATTTTGAATCCATGCTGATACAACCTTTTACTGCTGGGCCATAAAAAGAAAAGAGATGTCTTGCAAAGAATGCAGCTTGCAGTAGTGTGGACCCTGGGGCACAGAATACTCCCATCCTTTCACGTTACTCTGCAATATGTCAGGCATTACAGTTGGCATTAAACAGTATTATTTCCTTTATTAATGCCTTTGAACAGCCCTGCCATGCCCATTGAATCCTGTGATATTAAACACTTCCATAATCCAGAAGACTTTGCTGATGACAGGAATGATAGCTCTGGGACTTGCCTGCTGCCAGGTGAATCCCTGCCATGCCATCTCTTCTCTTAACCATGACTGTGAGCGATCACAGTCAGGTTTTCTGAGCCAGCCCCAGTAGCAGTGACTGTAATATACCCAGCTCCTTTGCAGACAACTGGATATCATGTGCTGTTCTGTGGTGACAACACACCAGATTGTGAAGTTATTCTGCAGAGCCAAAAGACACTGGGGAGAAGAGGACTAATGTTTGTGTTCCCAGTCCCTGAGAGGCCACAAGGGGAGAGCTGCAGTTAATTCACTAAGATCACTAAGGCTCATTCAAAGGCAGAGTTTTAAGAAGAGAGTACCCAGCACTGGCACCAGGGTGCTGAGCTACATGAGCTCTCAGCACCTTAAAGTAAAGGACAACTGGCTGCCTGGTTTCTGAGGTGCCTGCCATTTGGGAGCAGTCCAGTATTCAAAGTGTTTCCTGCCTTTCTTTATATTCATGCCAAAAGCACTAACAACAGGGTGGAGAAAAAAATCCCAGACCCTCCTCAAGATCATCCTTTAATTCCAGAAGGATCAAAATGCTAAAGGTTGCATTAGAAAAACAGAAATAGTCTTTTCTCCCACCACTGGTAACTCAATGCCACAACTAAAGCTGAGAGTCAGCTGTTTCTTTTACAGCTGCATCCTTTCTGAATTCATGAGAAATAGCATTTTGATTTCCTTCCAGAGGAAATATACAGTAATATCCCTAACTTGCACTGAGGCCTTCCAGTCTGCAGAACTGACCCATGTAACATTCATCTGCAACTTGATTAAACCCAAGATCCACTGTTCCTTATGGATTGAGCCAAAGCTTGGGAATCAAGGCTTCTAAACAGAAACTTTTATAGCTCAATTTCTCTGAGCACTTGCTTGCTTTGTAAGTCCTCTCCCATTCCAAGTTCTTTATTTGCAGATGATCCTCCCTTTCTTGCAAGCCCTGGGAAGCACAAGAAGTTTATCTGAGATGCCAGGGGCTGTCTCTTCCTTTCTGTGGTTCAGTACTACCTGGACCTTCAAAAGAACTCCAGTGACAATGTTCCTGTAGATTTTCACTGTGTGGCTGGAGAGAGGGAAGTGTTCTCTGCATGCTGAAAGCCATCTCTCATTTCCTTGCAGGAGTATCTTTCATTCAGCATTTGGTTTGGAAGCACTTTGTGGAACACACGATCCTCCCAGGGAGAGTTTAATGCTGTCTGACCGTCAAAAGCCTGAGGCTGGGTCCTGAAGTCAGGATGTCAGTGACGTGTGGGTGACACCAAACACTGAAGCTTTTGTGTCAGTCAGGTCTCAGAAGGGGATGCATTCTGTCTGCTGAATGACACGTTCACTCTCTCTGAAGGGAGGTCCCTGTGCACGTAGCCATGAATTCAGTGTTTTCCAGGTGGCTGTGTTCTCTTTACGCCAGATGAATCCCAGTGCTGTAAAACACGTGCCCCTGCTCTGCTTCCTAAAGAGATGCATCTGCTGATGTCAGCTTCCAGGTAAGAGGCACAGGAACCTGCTCTCTCTCAGCATCTGTGGCCTTTGGCCTCTGCTGTTTGTCAGGCATCCTAAGGAAACTAGAAGTGACCTAAGGCTTTTTTGGTTTTGGTTTTGTTTTTTTTTTTTTTTTTGCTAATCCTTGGTCAGTGTTGCAGATGGAGAAGTAATGGCAGTTTTCCAGCAGGTGAGACCCTCCAGGCATTTTAGCCAGACAAGAAAAATAAACACAGGAAACAGCATCCATGCAATAAGATAACAGAGAAAGGAGAGGCTGGGAGAGATTTCTGCTTTGTGTGTGTTGGGGGGAAAGCTCAGAGCTCTCTCTAACAGGAGCAAGCAGATGTCAAGCCTTAACACGAAGGGAGAGGTTTCTGCCTGCACAGAGAGGAAAAGAGAAAATAAGTGGTTTCTGCTTTGGCCAGAGCAGCAGTTGCTCTCCAGGGTACAGGCTCTGTGAAATTAAGATCTTGGTCTAGATATGGGGTGAGATAGTGGTTTGCTCAGGGCAGAGACCAATTATCTCTGCTCCCCCTGGATGTTACTCTTGTCTCTGTCTGTCTCAAAAGCAGTTCTGAGGGTCTCTGTGTATGTGAAAACTTTGTTGTCTCACTTGTGAAACCTTCTCCTTGTGGCCTCTGCTTTGTGTTCCATCCCCCTCCAGATCCTGTGGGTGTATCAGAGCCTCCTCAGCAATAGCTGAGAGTTTATCCCTGATGATATGGATAGGTGACATTGTGGTGAGGCATCTGCTATCTCCATCCCTCCATGCAAGATGGAAAAGCCACCTGTGGTGCCCAGAATAGCCTCTGCTTGGGCAATCCAATCCAAACAGTGTTGATAGTGGTGGGGGATTCTTATGCTTCATAAAGAGGCTTTTGTTAGGAGGATCCAAGCTGAGCTCCAGGCCTTGCCAGCTGTGGAAGGGAGCAGATGGATCTGCAGTATAAAAATAGATCGAAGCAGACTTGTTCTGCCTCTTTTCTTCACCAGCTCAAAGTACAGTCCCAGAGGTGCCTGCTCAGCTGAACCAGAGCAGAGAAGTGGGTGCTTTGCAGCTGCCAGTCTGCCTGGAGCCCATTAGCTATTGTCAGAGACAGGAATTTATCTCTCTCCAGTCCCATTCGCCTTACAGCTGCTGTGTGGACTATCTGGTTTGCTCACAGCTGTTGGCAGCATGTTACATCCCATTTCTCTGGGGCAAGACAAGCAGGAGAATGGGATGATTCTGTGAGACACCATGTTTATAAACTCTGCTTTACCTTGTGTCGAGAAGCTGAGGTATCAGCCTGTGGCTGTGTCTTCTGCATGAGATCTCTGTATAGCACCTAAGGAAATGTGCTGAAGGTGAGCACAAGTGTGTCATGGCCAGTTTCAACTTATTGACTGGTAGATGTTGTGGCCCTGAAGATCTCAGAGTGTTGTATGTGGAAATCTCTTATTTTCCCAGGCCCAGCTACAGGGGGAACATTTTGGAGTGCTATGATTTCTTTGTTGCTCCAAGTGACTTGGCTGCTTGTTCCAATCCCATAAATTCATACCAAAGCTCTTGGTTTAAAACACCCTGCAAAGGCATCTGTCCTTCCTCATTGTCCTTGGCATCTCATGTAGATGAAAATGGGATATCCCCTATGGATACCTCCTGGCCCTTTTCTTCATCCCAGATCTTTCCATCTGGGTCTAGAATTTTTTGAACTCTAAAACATGATGGCTTTGATGCAGGAAATCACTTGTGAGGTTGCAGCAGTACTCAGAACAGAGCAGGCAGGATGTGGTCAGCACCTGTAGAGTGCTGCCAGCCCATCAGTCTTGAGACGTTTGCATAAACCCCCTTCTCAGCTGGCATCCCCACTCCATCCCTTCCTTCTAACTGAATAAGGTTCACACAGATGTCTCCTGAATGGGCTTTTGTAAGACACTAATTTGATACACTCAGGGCATCTTCCTGTAATGAATGTTCCTGAGGTAAGGTAATTGAAGGTGAATTTGCATGTATGGGTGGGGGGAATAGGGCAGGACTGCTGCCAGAGATCATGGGAGGAATAGAAGAAAACCCTTTTGTTCCTGTAAATTGTGAGTGTGCTGTGTCTGCTGACATTCCCTGTCTTCCCAGCTTCTACCTGGGCTGTGTTTTTAAGGTGCCTGCACTCCTCTTGTCCTCATCACTTTTCTCAGGTATTTTTTCCATTTCATCTTGTGCATCTGTTCTGCTACATTTTCATTTTTGATTTTTGTTTCTTTGCACCAGCAAAGTTTTCTTCCCCCCTGCCTTATGTTCTTCTGCTTCCTGAAAAGCCCCACGCTGCAGTGGGAGGGGGAGGCACTGAAACTGGCCATATCTCTGCACTGGCATGCCAGAATGCACCAGCTGATTCCCTGCTATTTCTTTGAGGGAGTCATATTTGAGAAAGAAAGGAAGACAGAGCAAAGAAAGAGCACCACTGGGAGAAAGCAGGCCAGAGGCTGAGCAGTGGAATGAAGAGGTGGTGTGCACAACTTACATCTTCAGGACATGCACTTTACATATGCAGTTTGTTTTAGCCAAGGGAGGAGACAGCACTGTTGTTCAAGTGGGGAGAAGGCCTCCAGCTTGGCTCCCTCTGTGACAGTATTGGGAATATTGTCCTTGATCACAGACCCCTGTGCTCTTTTTTGGTGCTGGGATTCAGGAAATAGTGAGACAACTGACCCTTTCTAGTTATTTACAGCATTTCCTTTTGCTTGCTGGGGGAGTAGAAAAGGACTATCTAAAGAGCTTGGGGTTTTGTGACCAAGTTTTGCAGGGTAGAGGCAATTGTTGTTCATCTAACCTGGGAAGCACGTGGTGGGGAAAAGGCAACACCTGAGCCTGAGGACTTGGGTTTTTCCTTACAGGCAGGTTTCCCCAATCTCAAATAAGGCAATGGGCACTCAATTGTCTTCAGCAAAATACTAGTCCCCAAGGTGACACTACCTGACTCATCAAGGTTAAGGCCCCTGGCAAGGTGCTGTCAGGTGGAAATGCAGAAACCCCAAAGGATTTTTAAAAGCAATTAAGCAACTTAAGGGAAAAAGAGTCTCTCAATTACTCCGAATGCTGGGTTTATTAAGGCTATTAGCTCAGGCCCTTATTTATTCTGGTTCTTTGCCTTGTGCAGGTCAGTATGGCCTCTCCATCTTTATAAGGCCTCCTTTTTTCTTTTGGAGGGTCTTCCCCATTGTTTGCTTACTTTCTGGTTGTTTATTTTCCCCCATCTCTCTCTCTATGACAATCACATTCTAAAATTGTGCTCAGGAAAACATTCCTGTGTTTCTCAGATGCAATACAATCAATCCTTTGTTATGATATTTCAGCTAGGTGCCCCTGAAGGGTGAGCAGCTCTGGTCAGGAGCAACAAGACTTTCTCGCTCTGACTGTTCACTGGCCTGGCAACTCATAAAGGTGCTATTTTATTTCACCTCAGTTAAACTGCTAACATGTCCCAGCATGCACAAGACACCTAGGCTCGATAAAACTAAAGGACTGATTGTTAGACAGGGTAAGTCATCCTAAGAGGCTGGGCATTAGATGATTTTTAATGCTTCCCTCTGTTGTTTGTCACGGATCCGACTTCATAAGGTGATGTGGCAAAACAGTCCATAGCATAAATGGAAAACACTCTGTTCCAGTTCTCTCTAAAGGTCCAAGAATAGCTGCCTCGGTGCTTCCTGTGTCTGGTTGATTCTGAACCATTAAAGAGACTTTTTCTGTGGGTTATATTGAGCTTTCTGCTTTTAAGAAGGGAAATGATCTTAAATATTTCCTTTGCTGTTAAGTTTGGCCCTTGCTTTGCTAGCAGCTGTACACATTGAACGAACTAAAAAAAGAATACAATTGAAGAAGTGAGAGACAGAAATAAAACAAAGGAGTAAAAGAAACAACAAACACCAATTTGATCCTGTGTCTGAGTTCATCCAGACCATATTGAAGCTGTGAATTTTAAGCAGGCAGCTGAGAGACAAAATGGAGTGTATGAGAGTGAGAACACACTTTTAGGTCAAGCATACATGGGTGAGGGAAACTGAACAACTGGTAAATCAGAGTCAGGAGGAAAAAGTGGGATGTGGAGGTCTGGAGTGGGAAGGGTTATTGCCTGGGACATGAATATCTTCTCTAATGCATAAGAAGATGGAAAGGTGAAAAAAGGCCACAGGCATACTAATGATTTGTGATTTGCAGCTTGTCTTCTTTCACTCAGCCCAATTTCAACCATGGTTTGGTGCAGGCAGCAATACATGTGCATACTGCATCCATCCGTCTTCGTGAGAGCAGGGCTGAATTGCACAATTGTTATGAATGCCATTTGCAGACAACTCTTATCACTGCTCCCAGCCTGCTCCCAGTGATCTGTGGCTCTGGGGTCTGGGTGCTAACGTTTTGAAACAGTAGTCAATGGGAGGGTATTCTTCTGCTGCTTCTCCTCTCACCTTTTTATTCTGTAATTCTGCTAAATCACTGAGTTGTAAATAAGCATTCTTCTAGGACTGGTAATTCAAGATCTTGTGATTCAACATGCCTAGAGAATGGTTCTTTGTACCTGTAAGAAGTGATGAACCCTTCCACTAACATTTTGCTCCTAGCCTTAGGGAGAACTTTGGAATGGAAAACTGCAGCTTTGTGTACACAAAGCCTCCCAGGTAGATAGTGATGGTTTTTAAAGAGGGATTGCTTACAGTGGAAAAGTACAGTATACTAGAAGCAAGCATTGAAGACCTGTAATATTTAACGTAAGATCAAGCACGTTATGTGAACAGAGAAGCATGTACAGCAAATGTGGAAGCATATCACATTTTTGTACAAGTGAATCTTGAAAATGTTGCAATTCCTCAGGACCACAGCATAACCTCATGTTGTCTTGCAGTGGTGAACAGCCTTTTGGTGTCATTGCTTCTTCCCTCCCAAAGCCTGAACATCTGGATTTATGGTGACAGAAGCAATCCAGTGAGGAAGGAAATGAAAGATGGTACCCCTGTGTTTTAGATAAGAGGCTGAGTCCACAGCACATTGTAAGGGACAGTCTGGCAACCCATAGCTGTCCCACACCACAGTAACAGAACCTCTCGTGGGAACTGCTGCTCACTGTGACTGCTGCTTAGCATAACCATCTTTAAGAGCCCCCCTGCTGCCATCAGTAAATGGTGATCCACCAGGCACTCTCAATGGGAACTACTTATATGAACCTCTACCATTCTGCCCCATACCAGTTTGTTCATTAACTTTCTACATTTTAGGTGCATGTCTGTTAATTCTTGCCTACCACTGCCCACCTCCCTGGGGAGAACATACATACAACCCTGGTGTAAAAGGATCACAAAAAACATATAGCTGAAGGAAATGTAGCAGTAACAGAGATGAACACTGTTTTCCTGGGACAATTATGAATTTTGGTGCCTTTGTTACCCAGAGCTGGTTCTTGGAGAGACTCAAGAGCTAGTGCTCATATTGCTGCCAGTGACTTTGTTAAGTTCTCCTTCAGGAGATCCTGTGCATCTTTGATGCAGGCTCATTTGTGTGTTGGCTGCCTCCACCCCCATCTGTGGTGATTCCTCTCTCTTGTCTCCCAGTGCCTTCTACCCCTACCAAATTCAAATGGCATCTCTTGAATATTCTTTGCTGACACAAGTTGCCCTAGTTGTCTTGTCTTAGTTGTAGTTGCTGCAGTGGTTGGGAAGGCTTCTCAAGCAAGGAATGTTCAGTCCTTGGGGTCATGGAAACCAGCCAGGAATTTCTGCTCTCCCATTCCCAGGGGTATGAGGAGCCTGCAGAGAAAAACCAAAGGTGACCATTTCCTCAGTTTAAATGTCATTGACCTGAACTGGAGATGTTTTCCAAGACTTTTTAAGATGAAGAGAGCAGTTTTGGAAATATGACTGATATCTTGATGGAGAAGAAGAAGTGATAATTTCAAATTATAGAATCCTATCATACAATACAGGAAATTGTCATTTGAAAAAAGAAAGTACCAGGTGCTATCTCTTTTAAGATTTGAGAGCTTTTTTTTCAGCCAAGTGTGTGCCTTGTTCAGTGAGAGAGATGATATTAAATGGCCAGGTATAATTTCTTGCATGCATGAACACAAAATATCAAGATAGGCTAAAAAGTTAGCTGTATGCCATATGATCACTGAGGACAGTATGTTACTCGGAAGGGGAAAGGAGACAACAGTTGTACCAAAGCTGTCTCTTCTGTAAGACTCTAAGACTGATATTTTAACAGTTCTCATGGGAGGAAGGACATGTTCAGCCTAATAGGATAATGGAATAATATGTTGAACATATCGGCTTTGACACAGACCAGCTGGTGGCTGTAGACACAAATAACCTAAGGAAAACAAATTTGAAATGTTTCAGGAAATGGCTATATGTATGGAGGGGGAGGGGAGGGGGGCAGGAGGATGCCTTGTGTGTAAAACAAAAAAAGATAAAAGCCCCTCTCTGTCTGTGGGAGGAATGTCTCACTCATTCTTGGAAAGAACTACATTCCATTCTTAATGCTAATTGGGGCTATACATTTAGTAGCCTTCTCATCTGGACCCACAGAACTCTGCACTGTGAAGTTGGACCAAAGGTCCAGTATGGAGTCTAGATGGTAAACAGAAAAATCCCCCATACCAGACTAAAATCCCTCCTACAGTTACTGTTAGAAATTTAATCAGAAATTATTAGTACAGTAACTAACTAACTATGGCTTAGCAGGAAAATTTCTCCACCAGTAAGTCCTCCACAACCTTTTCCCTTCCTGTTTTCTGCTGCCTTTGTGTTTCTAATCCATCTTGTGTTTTCATCTCTAAGCAACTAGTTTAAATTCCAGTCTCCTTAGACTTCTGAGAGCAATGAGGGGTTAACATGGATGGCTTTTTTCTGTCTCTTTTCTGTCTTTTTTTCCCTTCAGAAAGCCACTTCCTGAGTTTTTTAGCCCAGTGAGATACCTGGGTGGAAGGTAATTACTCTTCTCGGTACTTTGATTTTAGGCTCTCTGCAGACTGCAGCACACATTTTTTCAGCTGCTCCACTCTATTCACATGTGAATTATTTTCTTTGAAACTGTAAAAGATAGAACTGTACTTTTTATTTCAAATTAAAGCTGGGTTCACTCCTGACCAGCCTGAGGAAGAGGATAGTTGACTCTGGAGTGTTAGCACCGCGATAGACTGACTGATTCCAGGGGCAACTTTTGGAGTGCTGTCCTTGCACCCTGGCAAGAACACCTACTGGACCCCAAAACACCGTGGTCCAGGAAAGGATTATCAGCAACAGGTATCAGTGATGTAAACTGCTAACATCTAACTGTAAACCAGCCTTTGAAAAGTGCTGAAGACACCAAAGATCTTGAAGAGGCCAATCAACCCTTCTCCCCTTCGTTACTGTGGATGCACTCCTGCCCTGTGGATTCACTCTCTGCCTTTCAAAAGTCTTTATCTCAAGCCATTACAAGTCAGTGAGCACTCGTATGTGCTCACGCAGGATAGTGGAATGTGTTAGACTCTTCATAAACACAGCTTCCTTCTTCCTCATTTGCCAGTAGCATGTCAGCAGCAAGTATCACTTTCTTTTGCAGGCATGGCTTTGGTAAAAGGTACACTAATGAGATATACTCCATTGACGAGTTGTTATTTCTGGCACAGACAGAGCTGGAAGGAAGTCAGTATTACACACACTTCTCTGGCCTGGGAAGATCTGAGAACCCTTTAAAAACTTGGCTCAGAAATGGCTATTTTCCTTTTATCTAGGAGATTTCTGCTTTCCTGTTAAGTTAATTAAACTTCTGTTTTGTCTTCCTCATGCCCTTTTGCCAGCATCTAGCCTTTTCATGAAGACACTAGTTCAGTAACCATCATTTATAGTGTCAAGCTTAGGTTACAAGTGTTTGTTTGCCAAGTGCAGCTGCAACCGTCTGCCCAATTTCACATGTTGCTGTGAGCCAGAGATATTTGCCTTCACTACACAACTGTACTGCTGAGGCCTCACAGTGTCCCTTCCTCGAGCTGTCCTTAAAGGATGTCATGCTCTGTCATCTCCCGACTTCTCTGAAAAAAAGAACTTGTTTACAGTGGACAACTGATTTGGATTGCAGTGGAGTCTGCAGTTCAAGTGAAATACTACTTCTGGGTAGCACCTTGTACGAATATTCTCGCTTTGCAGTAAGAGTATGTTACTCAGAAATCAGTTCTAAAGCAGATCAAAATATTTTAAAGCAGAAGTTTCCAGGCTGGAATTTTGGGAGACTGAGATCCTGGGGGTATGCATCAACAAATTCAACAATTAGACAAACTGGATAAACTCAGCCAAAGTGTTGAAGCTCCTTTTCCCCTGTCTTAGCACAAAACTGTGCTCCCACAACATGTTACAGCAGAGGGACCTCCTAGGTCCCCCCTTCTTTCTTTCCTGCCACCCAAATCACACTGTAGCCCTGTGGGAGCCATGGGTTGAAAAGCTATGGGGAGAGCCTAATGGGAAGCATTTTAATACGTTCTGTCTTTGGGCCAGTCCACGCAGGCTGCATTGGAGGTCCTTCTTTGACAGTGCCTGAAGGTAAGAGATCTACTACAGAGGCTTTCTGTAGTTCTGCTACAGGGTCTCATCTTTTGTGAGGGGCAGGCCTTATTATAATTTCTTGGTTCACAACCTGAATGCCTTCCTGAAAAAGCAAGATGTTGACTGTCAGAGGATGCTTTTATTTCTCTTGTGCTGCCAAGTGTGAAACGAAAGATTAATGTGGCCCTTTCTTGAACTGCTGCATACAGGCTTTGACCTGCCTGAAGAATATTCAGTGCCTACCCTAAGAGTTCCTCATTAGGCATTCAGATCAATAGGATGGCTGAAGAAGCAAACCTCTTAAACCTCCTTGTTTGTTTGTTTTGAATAACATCAAACCCATACAATGAAGAGCCAGAGTGGTATATTGAATTGTTTAATACTTTGTTACTGGCCAAGATGTTAGCCAGAGCTGTCTCACCCATAAATTAATGGGGTTTGGGCCATCTAATAAGCTTGCCTGAAACAATTTACAGATTCTTGCATGAAATAATTTATTTTATTTTTCCTTAAAGGCAATGTAAGACTCCTGTATTTTGCATTTGCTAGATGGCTCTGAGGTAGCTTTTTGAGATTGCTTTACAGTCAGATCCTTTACAGAGAGCTAAAGGGCTGAAAATTGTGCTTTTCTGAATTTTAAATAAGTTTCCATTGCTTTCTATATGACATCCTTATCAATGCTATCACATGCTTTTTCAAAGTTTATAGAATTTGTATAGTCTCCACTGAGAGGGGAACTCCTCAAGGATTTTCAAGTTAGCCACATGACAAGTCAAAGACCATCTTTCTCAAAACCAGATTATTCAATCCTAGATTAGATGTCTGCTAATTCCATTCTCTAACAATATTCTTGCCAGGAATTTGGGAGTATAGAAACATCATGTTCCAGACTCTGCCTCATTTCTTCACCTCTTACACTTTTGAAGTATCTAATTTCTACAAGGATTGAAAAAGATCTTTCTCCTATTTTGAGGGGAGGGAAATCTTCCTCTTCCCAGATTATACCTAAAATTCATTCATTTTGGTATAGACTACTATCCGCTTTGATGAAATAGTGCACTATTTATAGTAGGTGCTTAAAGACCGGGCTTCCTGAACCCATGGAAAACAAATGAGCCAGATTTTCCTCTTTTGTTCTTTTAATAAACTGTCCGTGAGATTCTTGCCCTCCCCTCCTTTCCTGCTGGTTTACTTGCATTCTTATATGTTCAGTGTTTTTATCTTCTGTCTTTGTTCCAGTTTATCAGCAATTTACACACAGTTGTTTCCCAGACTCCACAGCTTTAACAGCAAAAATAACACTGACCTTTTGAGCCCATGAGCAATCTTGGTGGTGGTAATTTAGCAGAAAGTTACAGTAAGAAACAAGAACTCTGCTCTTAAATGTTAGATCATTAAATGTGTTTTATGAGTGTTTATTACTTCTTTAATGCACTTCCTGTGCACCAGGGAGATAGTCATATTCCAGGGAAGAATGAACTTTTCAGTTGACAAAAGTGGTGAATTTGTGAATCTCTTCCAGTTTAAAGATGCATTTTCAGGTATGATGAGGCAAAGCAAGCAACGAGGATGTTTCTAGGTAGAAAGACAATAGTGCTAACAACAGAAGGACTCTTCCAAAGGTATGTTAACTCTTTGAAAACTGTGAAATGGGCTTTTCCTCTTGGGGGAGGGGAAGGTGATTAAAAACTCACGTTTCCCTCCCCAGATCTACGGCTGGTTATGGACTGCATCTTCCCCAGCCATGCCCAAGAGCAGACAGAATGTTAACTTCCTCTGTTACCAGCCACTTCTCCTTCACCCAGCCTTCAGAACAGCACGATGCCAAGAGCAGAAGACATAAAGCCAAGCATATGAGGTTCATAATTTGGCTCTCCTACTCTATAGGTGACTGTACCTGTGACTGGATTTTTGCAGAGCCCATGGGAAAGCCAGGGAATCTAAATGCAAAGCAGAGTTTCCCATCCATATCAAAATCCTCAGCTTCACTTTAATTTAGGCTTAAGTACAGACACATTTCTAACAGTGATCAGAATACTTGTAAAGATTTAAGTAGAATTAGGGAACAAGCTCTTTGTTGTAACCAGTACAAAGTAAAAAAAAAAACAAACCAACAAACCAAACCCTACCAAAGTTAAGTGTTATTAGCAAGAAGTCATGATACAAAGGAGTGACTTTACAACAGAGAATATTTGCTTTCCTACATCATAGAACCTTACACTCATTTGTCTCAATGTATGAACTAAAGCAGAAGAGAAAGGAGGTTTACCATTTTCCTTCTTTTAGCTGTGTATTAAGTAGAATGAAGCTACTGTCTTTATCTTCCTCCTGTATTTTAGACTTCTCACCTTTCTTACTTTTATTATGCTAATTACCTTTCACTGCCTGTCTCTTACACTTGAAATGTTTTGAATCAGGTATGTTCCTGGATTCTTGTTTTATATGTCCATATGAAGCAAGGGAATCTATATTTGAGATGAAGCAATGTAAAGACCTATTTTGATCGTCTGTTTTGCAGGACAGTTCAGTACTTTTTGTGGCCACTGGAAAAGGACAGCGTAGAAGGTAATTTTAGAGAGTGTTGCAGCATCTACATAGCAAGCTTAGCTAGAGAGTCAATATTACGTGGCTTTGCTGGACATCTCTGGTCCATGTCCACCTAAATCCCTTGATGGGTGTTACTAAAACGTAGGATGACCCTGTGGGTGATGTGAGACAATTAATGCATTAGGAACATGAGTTACTAATTTCTTCATCTGCTCTGGGGAGCTCTGTGTGTGACCCGTTTCAAGGGATGGGAGCAAAATAAAGTGTCTGGAAACATGATTTGCATGACACTAGCAGTGTTTGTTAGAAGCCGCGTGTTTCAGAGGGAGTGTATGTACATACTACTAACTTAGGAAGGAAAGATAGAAATGCTGCCTAAACTCCTGCCTACCAACTCTGATACATGATGCTGTTCAGCCTTTGCTCCTATCTTGAGTTACAGTGGAAAGATTTTGTTTGTTTATTTGAATATTTTCTTGGGTCTTTCCCAATTTTAGCCTGAACTCTAGATTTTTGGCTCTCAAATTCAATCTCCATGGTGCTTCTGACTAATTCCAGGGTGCTATTGTGGGGTTTTACAGGAACTCTTGGGAACAGTCTTGCAGCACAGAGTGTGTGGACCAGCAATATCAAAACCTAGGTTTAGCTCAGAGATGGTATGTGTGCAATACAGGGTTTCAGCACAGAAGCACACAAGAACTGCTTTCTGTTCAGATTAAACTGTGTGGTCCTGACTATATCTGACTTTCTGGACCACCCTGGCTGAGGGCAACAGAGGTGAAAATTGTGCACATTTCAGAACTGCTTTGTAAAAATTTCCCCTTGTTTTAAAGAACTTTTGTTCCATAAAATATTTTTCCTGTAAACCAGTTATTGCAGCATGGGTTCGTACCAGAAGGTTTAGTTAATTCACAGAATTACTACTTGGTCTAGGTAATGCAAAACTGGGAAGAAGTTTAAATACAGAGGTTTGAAGAAGTCAAAACCAGAGCTGGGATCTGGATTCAAGCATCTTACTTAACAGATAATTGTAATGACTGAGTTGGAACATTCAGACTTAAATCCAAGCTCCCTAATATGCTTTGTCTGGGATATGGAAGGCATCTTCCTTTATTAAGTTACTTTCCTGCTCAACATTAACATTTCATGCTTTGAAGGTTTATTGTGTTGGCTAGAGTTATACCTTTCTGTATGCACAGTCCCTATGGAATAGCCTGGTCTCCTTTCATCATTATTAGTAATTCTAGACTTGTCATTTCCTATCCATGCAGCCTGGACCTCACCGTGCTCTTGCAGGATGGTTGATGTGGTGCACAGGAAATGTACTGTTTTTTCAGCTCTTGACTGCTGGTGAGTATTCTTTTCAGGGCCTTCAGTTTTATTGCCACAAAGTCCATTTCCTACATGTAGTACAATTTGCGAAATTACAAACAAACCAGGCACCAATAGAGAAGTCAGTGAAAGTTCACACTAAGAATAGAAGCTTGAAGAGAAAAGTTCAGTTATGTGACCTTCTTCAGGAGCTGGATACAAAATAGACCTGCTGTTTTTCCCCTTAATTTGTGGTTCAGGCAGAAAAGAAATTGAGCAGTTCCCAGAGAAACCCAGATCCTTCTGTTTGTTTCTGTGAATCCTCCAAAAATGCTTTATCTGTTGACATCCTGAGTATGCTTATATGGAAAAAAAATTTCCTTGGTCTCCTAATTTACCACCTGTATTGTCAGCTGAATTTTGCATTGATCTTCTGTTCTGCAATGTTTATAGATCCACCAGCCATGAACGGAACAAACTGTTACTGATGTGTACCTTTAAAATTGGCCACTAAAGCAAATTGGGATCATCAGATGAAAAATCCCATTTAAGTGTCAGTCACAGCTCATTATTATCTTTCAGAAATACATTTGGGGGGAAAAAAAAAAAAAGTAATTACTAAGAACAGGTTTTTAGATCCTTGGTCATGAACAGAAAAAAGCTACACTGATGGTTAAAGGGCAAATACACAATGTTTTAGCTATCCAGACTGTTAAAAAAGTTCCTTCTTTCCAAATAATGGCTTTTTCTTCTCTTTTGTATTCACCATTTTTCTTTTTTATTCAATCATCCCTACTTTTAGCTTACCTTGGAAATTCCTTCCAGAAATTAAAATATTTTCTCCAATTGCTCTCTAAAGGAGTTAGTCAGTTCTTTAGGAGTTACTCCAAAGAATTTCTGCCTCTAACAAAGCAGCAGAGCAGCACACGTGCCCTGCTGCAGTTGGCATCACTACAACTTCTTGGGTTAAAAAAGGGTGGATTAGGGCAAAAGAATCACATACCTCAAAATGACTTGAAACCAGACTATGCCTGGGCACTTTCTGTTTAAAGTTAAATATTAGACAGTTTCTCCCTGACATTTTTTTAAAGTTAGCCTAGAAGGCTTAATATTTAACTCAACATACTTAACAACTGCATTTGATAAGTGCTGAGCATTGTCCAGAAGATACATAAAACCAGTACTTAAAATTGGTGATACAATTAGATACCTGTAGCCACCCCTGGACTGTGCTCCATTTGAATGAGAAAAGCAGTTATCATGTTGACAATTTCAGTTGCATTTTGAAGCAGAAATCATAGCCAACAGTGCAGTGGGAATAACTGCTGTAAATGGGGTGTCCACTGGGTACCTGCAAAAGGAAACATCCTTTATTCAGATGCAGCTTTTTTTTTGTCTCTGATTAAAGTCTTAATTTGTTCAATCCTTTGTCTTGACATTAACTTCGGTTTTGGAATCAATTTCCAAATATACTTGGCCTCAAACCTGTGTTAAAGACAACACTATTTTATTACTTGCTCTTCTTTAATCTTATTGCAACTAAAATGGAATACACACCTGTGTGTGAAAAGCATCAATTTTGCCTCCTGTTTCTAAGCCTTTTTTACTGAATGATAACGTTATGAAAAGCTCCTGAAACTGTTCTCCTTTCAGATGAGCTATTTCTGAGGCCGAGGAACTGGCCTAGAAGGGGCAAGTCGCCGGGAATGCCACGTTCCATGTCTCTTTAGCTCTGGAGGCAACTCGTGGGTATCCCCCAGAGCCCGGGGCACACATCCCCAGGGCAGGGACCTCTGCCCTGGCACCTCCGTTGTCCCCCGGACCCTGCGCTCTGGCCCCTCCGAGCCCGCCACAACCCCTGAGGTAAAAGGGGCGTGGCCCGGACGGGGGAAAAGGTCCCGGGGGCGCGCGCCTGAATAATGGTCAGCGCGCGCCTCAGGGCCTGCGCGCTTCGCTCCGCCCGGTCCGGTCCGGTCTGGTCCCATCCCGTCAGGACCTGTCCGGTCCGGTCCGGTCTGGTCTTGTCTGGTCCCGCTCACCACCATGGCGGGAGGCTTGGAGTCGGTGGAAGCGTGCTTGGAGCAGCACATTCCGCCCGAGGACCTCGCCGAGGTGAAGCGGATCCTCTACGGGGGCGAAGCGAGGTGCGCTGCAGGGACCGCCTGCCCTCCGCGTCTCCCCTGCGCGGGGGGGTTCGTGTTCCGTCCAATTCCCCTGTTCCCCCTCGGTCTCCGCCGGGATGTCCAGGCCGGGAGTGAGGGGGAAGGAGTCAATTTGATGATGAGTGGGAAGAACACAAGGGTTGGGCTGGAAGGAGAGAGAGAAGGGTTGTTCTGGAGTTGGGAAAGCGGCGAGGTCAGGCTGTGGGGAGGTGACGGGGGTGGTTCGGAGGTAGCCCAGGTATGGGAAGCAGGGAGGCACAGAGCTGGTGTCAGAGGGTGGCTGTCTGGAATGAAAGAGATGAGGGCGATGGTTTTGAGGAGAGGCTGGGGCGTATAACGGGGAACAACACGTGGGAGGGAAAGTGTTTATAGTCGGGGACGTACGTGTTCCTCGACTTCTGTAGCATGATCTGGAAGTCATAATTACAGAGGAGGACACTGGGTTTGGTGGAGGAGAACAGCGAGGTTCGCACACGACCTGGCTGCTGTCCTTTTTCTGATAGTTGTATTTAGGGACTTGTGAGCTTGGGTGTCTCTGCAGGGACAGGCAGTGCTTGTGATCCCTTTGGTCTGATACATTCAGAGCACAAAGGATAGTATCTCATCTTGAAATGTCTTTGTTTCCTGTTCAATCCAGAAAACTTAATTTACCTGCTGCTGCTCTGTCAGAAGCTCAGGAAAGGCATTTTGAGCTACAGGGCTATGGGTTTGAAGCTGCTCCAGAACAACTGAGAAGGCCACACATCGTTCGAGTAGGACTGGTACAGAATAAAATTCCACTTCCCACAGACACCGCCGTGGCAGTCCAGGTATAAACTGGGACCTGGGCCATTAGAGTGTAACTCCTCCTGGACTGAGACATAACACACACAACTGCTGATGTTGAAAACTCCCATCACAAATGTCTGCTGATTGCCATGTTCATTATTCTTTGTATAGTAGTAGACTAAGTCTTATTACAAGGTGACAATCATTTCTTAGTATCTTGGGCACAAAAGCATCAAAATTACACATATATATATAGAAATAGCCTCCTAAAAGTAGCTTTAAAAAAGCAGAAGAAAACACCATATATATAAAATTTATATATTTTATTTATATATTTGTGCAGTGACAGGACAGAACACTTCTAAAGTAATTTGTTTTGAAAGATTGCCTGTCCCAGATGCAAGTATATACTTAATTCAGTATATGAACGGAGTTTGTGGATTCTTTGTTGCATCTGTAAAAAGGCTGCTAGTAATATTAATGATTCTACCTTATATATAATTAGTTAACTATTTCTGTGAATCAGTGTGTGGTTGTTGAGTTCATAGGTCACTGCTGGTTTGTCTTGTGTGCTTTTTATATTGACATGTGAAAGTATCTATGAAAAGTGCTACACCTATGCTTAGCTTAGCTTTAAGGATACTCAAAAAAGTACTTTGAAACAAGATTTTTTGGCTAGTTAATAAAGATTTGATTTTTTGTTTTTTAAATAATAATCTGGTTGGCATTTAAGACAGAGTGATTTAGAAAGCAGCTTGGAATTAATAGCTTCCAGAGAGCATCCAATTCCCACACGTGTGATCAGGATTTGGAAATAAACAAGGAAATGGACTGTCCTTGTCTAATATTTTGGAATTTCGAGTACTTGACAAGTCAAGTGATTAATGTTTGCTTAACATTGGTGTATAGATTTACAATGAGTAGCAAAATTACAACTTTTGCCTGTTCTGCTAAAAAAAATTAGCTATTTACTAAATAGCTAAAAGCTAGTAAGTCAGTCAGCAATGAGTTGCCCTATATTTAAATGTCATTACTATAGAATTAGAATTCCATTGAGTTGCTTTCTCTATTTTCAGCACCTAAATGCTCTAAAAAAATCCATACCTTACTCTTTCTATTATGAGTCCTCAGGAATGGTAACTTCTTGAGTCATTCCCCCTGAAAGCAATGGGACTAAGTATAGAACAAGATAAATCTAATGTTAACAAAGCTTGTAAGACCAGGCTATTAATACACACATCTGTTAGGACATACAGCTTTTTTTAATAGCATGGCACTTCTTGCAATCAGGTGGCTGCACTGCACAGAAGAATTGAGGCAATTGTGGAAGTAGCTGCAATGTGTGGGGTGAACATAGTTTGTTTCCAGGAGGCTTGGAGTGAGTATTTTCTGTTATTCCTTCTAGATTGTCAGTTCCTTCTACTTTAACAAGTTTCCTGTACTAGAAGTATGTCTTGTAAGTAAACATGAGAGATCTTCTAAGACATAACACATATATATATTATTATATATATAATAATATAACAAATTGACTGATTTGCTTTCTAAAGGAGAAAACCAGTTTCTGTTAGCCCAGCTGTAGGGAAGGGGTATATGAAGTCTGTTAAATTGATCAATGATATATTCTGCAAGTCATATTTGTAGGTGTGCTCCTTCTTCATGTCATTCTTCATGATCCTTTCCTCTTTTTTTTTCTTTTTTTCACAGACAGATACTAATGTTTTTTAAATCTAATTTTAATTAAAATGGAGTCTTTGAGACAATAGAAGTGAAAACTAGAATGAAGGCCTAGATTTTGAAATGGGTTATGCACAGTTAGGGTTTTTTTGTATTTTATGCTTTGACCCTCAGTAAGACTTCAGTAGGTGAGTTCTTTCTTTTCTCTGCTTTGCTATGTCTGGGCCCAAAACTCCTTGCCCTTGTTAAAAATGTTTTTAAATAGCTTTTGCCTTTAAAGAAGGAAAACAGTTGAATAGTTTTTAAGTGTATACTTTTTTATCCTTTTCAAGCAAACAGTGTATTTATTGAGTGACATGAATATTCTGGTAAATTTTGTCTTGCATTGGTTTTTTTCCAGCCATGCCCTTTGCTTTTTGTACTCGAGAGAAGCTTCCGTGGACTGAATTTGCTGAGTCAGCAGAGGATGGGCCAACAACAAAATTCTGTCAAGAGGTAAGAAACCAACCAAGCAAAAAACCCCACATCCTGTCTCCAAACCCAATTTATAACTTCCACTGGTGAACATGGACTTCTTCTTTATGTCTTGTATCACTGAGAAAAAGAAAATAATTAAAGAATTTTCACCTTGTTTGACAAATGCATGATAGGGGGTGAAGCAGAAATGGACAACTGTGTTCAGTATCTGTTTTTTTAAACTACTTTGCATTTATAGACTGGCTTGTACCCTGGAGGGCACTGCCTGTTTAGCTATTCCTGAATTTCACAAGGGAGGAATGGATCTTCACACAAATAGTTTCAATTTCCATTTAAAAGGTATTTATTGACTAGAAGAGCTGAGAATTGAACAATGCTTGTGTGAGGGTGCAAGGAGAAGCATAGTGAGGCATTTCTGAACAAGAAACACTTTCACACAAACCTTTTGCCATCTCTGTGAAATGACACAAACATAGGGGGCTTCTTATGGACCCAAAGAGATTTGTTACTATTTGGGTCTTGTTTTTCCAGAGACTGTTGATTGCAAGGGTAGCAGAGTTTATTTTTTGTTTCTGTCTGCTTTTTTTGTGAGGACTTTTATTTAGTTTCTTTTATAAGTGATTGGAAAAACAAGACAGTTTTGATGTCAAATTTGCTCAGATATGCATTGACATATTAAGCTTTTATAGACAGAATAATAACTATAGTTTGATTCTGAGCAAGTGTCTGTTGCTTCCCTCTACAGAATTAGAATTTTGGAGAAAGAAAAGATAAAATGATTTGAAGGCAAAGACAATATGCTAGTAAACCAGTCGTCAGGACTTACTATATTTATCACTCACACTATGTTATTTAAAGTTTATAGTAAATCTGTAATTATATTTTCTTTTTCTCAATCTTCTAATAACTGTTTTTAGTTAGCCATGATGTCTTTCACTCTGGTATACCTCTGTGCTATATAAGAATAAAATAATGGGATGGGATCTGTCTCCACTTACACCTGTGAAGAGATAGAGGTCAGCTTCTTAATTTGACCAGTGATGTTAGAGTGTGTGCTAGAGTGCTTTTTTCCTGTTGCTACCTTGCAAGGATTGCTACTTGAAGGATTCAGGTGGAAAATTCTCCAAAGTGTATTCATCTTTGATGAAGAAATTGTGGTGATGTGGGCATGCCAGTGTGGGTTAAGCATTAGCCCTTGATTAATGGTGAGAGTAGTGTACCAGATGAAAACTTTTTCTTAATTCTCCTTCTTTGTGAACAAAAAATGAAAATAATTACTTGTGGATAATTGTGTTTATTTGTGTAGCTGGCAAAGAAGCACAATATGGTTGTGGTATCTCCAATCCTGGAGCGAGACGACATACATGGGGGAACTCTGTGGAATACAGCAGTGGTCATTTCTAATTCTGGAGCTGTTCTTGGCAAAACTAGGAAAAATCATATTCCAAGGGTCGGAGATTTCAATGAGGTAAGATGCAGTATTGTGATTATCAAGCTAGACTTGCTTTGCAGTTCTTGTTCAGGTCAGCATGTGTTGTATTGGGAGTGATATTGGCAGGAAGCACAATGTATTTCTAAAAAATGTGGCTCATTAAGTGTCAGATTTTTCTCTGGTGAAGTTAGAGTAGATTAATTTATCAAGAGTAGGAGGTGATGACTCTTAAAGAACAAGTAACATTGAAAACAACAGAAGTATCGAGGACCTTTAAAACAAAATTCTGCAAGTTGTGGATTTTTCAGGTCAGTTGTGCATGATTGGCTCAGGTAGTTTTTGCATGTGTGCATGCTGAACTTAGTTTAATTTGGAAGGCAGTTTTTTCATGGTTCAGGTGAGAGCATTGTTTGTGGTCTTGATCTCTGTTTCTCTGTGAGGTTGTCTTGGAAATGACAGTTCTCCTTATGTTTCTTTGAAACATCTATCTTTATTTCCCTTAATTCATTATGTTTCTAACTGAGTTGCTGGCTTAGAGCATTTTCTGTTATTAATCACATGATGACTCCCATGGAAGCCCCCAGCAGTTTTTAGGCTGTTTGCCAGAATCGGTTTCAGAAACTGAACTGGTAGCAAAGGCAATGTCAGAAGAAAACTGGTAGGGCTGAAATGTGTTTATCCATCCGTAGAATTATCACAAGCAGAAAGATCAGGATTAAAAATTAACCAGAGTCTAAAAATACATTGTCTTACGGGACTAAATCTCTCCTTGTCAGCTATAATGACTAATTAGCAGAAACATTTGTATTTGTTCCCTGACCAAATGCTGCAGTCACTAAACTGAGACTTCAGAATCCAAACTACTTTTTTACTAGTTTTTAAAGTTTTGGGTTTTTTTTTTCCTGTGTCTTTTAAACTTTGTGTTCAAAGACCTTTGAAAGGTTTGACCTGGGCTCCCAGACCTGATCAGACTGGTTTGTGGTTCTTCAGAGGAGGCTGTTAATAGGTTTCTAGACAATGGGTTTCTGGCACAAGCCTGTCAGTCACCAGTGCTGACTTCTTAGAGGACGTTAATAGGTTTCTAGACAATGGGTTTCTGGCACAAGCCTGTCAGTCACCAGTGCTAACTTTTATTGTTAACAGTTCTTTTCATATTTAATTTTATTTTATCAGAGCTGTCTGTTGGCTAGCAAAACAGTAACTAACAAACACACAGGAAATACAAGCCCTAGTAAAAATGGATTTTTTCACATTCTCGATTTGCTCCCTGTGTAATCAAAACAAAAGATAAATTCCTGTTTCTTATGCTGAAACTGTAATGAAAGGCACCTAAAGAAAGAAAATATTTTAACTTTTCCATTTGAAGTATAAATAGTTTCATTAGGAGTTTTGAACAATTCCTGAAAGGAGTTTGTTCACGTAACTTAAATGCCAGAATTACCACAAAGCTATATATTTATATCTTGCAGGTATACTATAACATTTGACATTCCTTTTTGTATCTACTTCATTATAGAAGTCAGTAGTGTTTACCCAGAACAATGCTGTCTCTTTAGCTAGTTTTATTAGCAAAAAATTGAGTCCATTCTTCTGAGGCAAGCAGTTCTGGTAGAGGAACTTCAGAGACCACCAAGGCTACAGGAAAGGATTATGCTCATCTCTGTAATTTTAATGGTGTTTTCTTTATCAGTGAAGTTAACTTCCAAGGAAGGGTTCAATTTGAAATTATTTTCTGTGTATTTTCTTGGTAGAGCAGATATGTAAAGCAGCCTTGTTAAATCATCCTTGCTGAATTGGTGAGAACTAAGTGGAAAGGGGAAGGAGATTGGCCTGTAACCTATTCAGCCATGTGTGGGAGAACATATAAATAAACAAAAGTCAATCCTTCTTGAGACATTACAGTTTGTTGCTGTGGAGATGGTGGTGATCTCTGGTGAGGAATAAAGAAATAAGAACTGATGAATTCCCTGAAGCAATTGCATTTTTGTTTTTCTTCTCCTATTGCAATAAAAGAAAACTGACAATACAAGAAAAAAAAAGGAAATTTATTCCATCACTGGAATTGTTTTGGAAAAGCATTGTGTGTGTGCCCTCCACGTGGTGTGCTGTCTACTGACATGAAAGGAGATAAAATCAGTGCCCTAGGGACTGCAAATTCATGAGACCTGGTAATAATTAGGAAACAAGAGATGTCACATTTAGTGGGCATACTGAACCTCCAGACCTTCATGGTTTCAGGAGATATGAACCCTCTCTACCTGTTGTGCCATTTTCCTGCTCCTAGATGAGGCCTGAGTTTGTTCCTCAGCTGTAGCTGTGCTTGCTTGAGACCTGGTGTGGTTCTGCTTCCTTCAAGACCAACACCAGTCGTTGTTACAATAGACAGAGAGTTTCAATGAAAAGGGAATTGGTTTACAGCACATCTCTCCTGTATGATAAGGTGTTCTGCATTGGGTCAGGCTGGTGGATTACACACCTTGCTTTTCTGACTCTGAGATCATCACAAGAAGTTATTATTAGGAATGAATCTGGCCACTCTCCAACCTTTGTACTCCCTCAGTCTCCATGGTCGTTGTATTTGAGATGTTGGCTCACACGCTCCTGTCTATTTTCATTTCAAGTCTGGTTGTTGTTTTTTTTTTAATCATTGACTTTTTCTGATCCCTTCTGAACCTGGTGATAATAACTGCTTTCACAAAGAAGCAAATTTCAAACGTGCACTGCCTGCTGCATGAAAAAAGTTACTTTGGTTGAAAACAGGTATGAGAGTGTAATTTCAGTGATTACCTTCTGCTGCTGGGTTTTTATCTTACCTACTTCCTCTGTGGTTTTGTAAATCTCACTAATAATATTGCTCTCAGCAGGCAGATTGTCTGCAGACTGAAGAGCCTTTTTAGCTGATCCTCACAGAGGCTGCCCCATCCCCTTAATCGTTTCAGTTTCTTTTGCTTATTCCATCTCTAGTGTATACTTAGAGCTGCAGACACTGGAATTGCCCAGAGTACTCAAGCCATGGGCACACAGAATTCTTTTAAACCAGCAAATTGATGTTTCCTGTTATGTTTCAGTAGCCTTCCTGTTGATGTCTGAGATTTTCTTGGGGTTTTGACTGCCACTGAACAGGTAACTGTCAGTGACTCCACACATACCTGTTCACATATATCAGGAAGAACCATTTCTGTGCATTTCATTTAGAAATCTCTCTGTTGACATCAGACAGTGCATAGGTGTAGTATGAGTGAAGGGAAACAGAAAACTTGAATTTGAGCTCAGCAGCCTTAGAGAGCCACTTTTAGCCATGTACACATTACAGTGCAGCTATGTAGTAGGTGAAAGCTGTTGTCACTCATGGTATAATGAAGCTCCTAATCAAACTGGGAAGTGTCAAAGCAATGTTGGACGTATTTAGGTATTTCTGGTGGATGGTTTGTTTGTTTGTTTGTTTGTAGTCTACTTACTATATGGAAGGAAATACAGGACACCGAGTGTTTCAGACACAGTATGGAACAATTGCTGTGAATATCTGCTATGGGCGTCATCACCCTCTGAACTGGTTTATGTATAGTATCAATGGAGCAGAGATCATCTTTAACCCTTCAGCCACTATTGGAACACTCAGGTAAAATAGGAACTGATTTAGGCTGTTACATACTTTCTGGATTAACTGAACCTCTGAGCCCCTCACTGGGACCTCAGGGGTACCTTGCCTGAAGTCATAGAACCTGAGGTAGTGTCTCCTAGTTTTTCCTTCAAGAAGGAATCTGCATTTTTCTCCACCTGGAATTTTGGGCTCCCACTCTGCTCATAGGCTCTGGCTCTCTTCTAGAACTAGAGTTGTATGTCTGCAGGTCTTTTGTCTCTGAGACAGAGTTAAGCAGCATTCACTTCATGTTCTGAAAACTGATGAGAATTTATTTATATTATCTATTTGATAATTTTGTTTTCTGATTGGCAGTAGCCATTTAAATTCAGACTTAGCTTGCCAGCTTGCATCATGCACCCAGGAGCCAATAAGCATGGTATCAAATGGCAGTTTCCTAAGTTTTAGGAAGGTAACAGAAAAATCATATTTCATTGTCTACAAGTATAACGTCCAGTAGCCAACAAAAGAGAAGCCATACTGATCTCTTACAATACTAAAAATTCTTTGAGTGTACAAGAGGATGGAGTTAGAAATGTAAGAGCAATATCTTTTTTAGCATTTTTCATTTCTTTGGATTTACCCAATCCCCTCTCTTTACCCTCTTAATGTGAATTTGCAGTTTTTCTGTAACAAGGTCCAAGATCATTAATACAATTTTTGTTGCCCAGCTAAAAAATTCTGAAGACATTGAGCATGGTGAAGAATAGATCAGAACTATACAATTTTCATACCTGCAGCCAGTTCAGAAAACCATGTATTTATAAACCTGGAGAATAGAACTGTAGATATGCAGTATTCTGTCATTCAAACTACCTTTAGTTGTTTTTGGCATAAAAGATAATTTTGGTTAAGTAACACTGGCAAATGTCCTTTGAAAAGAGTTGAATGAACACACAATGCTTTTGGGGCATTTGTGTCACTACTAGAATAATATTTGTGATGTTTGTCCACTTATAGCCCATTAACAGGAGAGCAAACAGAAATTATCCTGTTGTCATAGAGCACTTCATTGGTACTCTGGGTGCTTCAGGCTCTCCTAATTACTGGCTTTCACTGGATTGTTTTTCAGCATATAATTTTTATTGCAGGAAGAGGACTCTTGAGGCCCGTGTAAAAACTCTGGGGTCGCTTGTTGGCTGTTGCCTTTTTTTTCCTGTCTGTCTTCTGTGAAATTGTAATTTGCTGGAGCTTTTCAGTAAAATCCCTTTTTCTTAGGAGAGCTGGTTGACAGACTCAAAGCAATTGTGAAAAGAGGCAATAAACAAAGTCTTTTCAATCAGTCCAGTGACAGTCTCAAGATTCTTGAGTCTGACTGGGAGATTAATGAGTCAGATGCTTGCAACCTTGTCTTGGTACTCAGAATCTGGCAGGTACATGCTGTCACAGGAGTGTACAAATTGTATCACCCTTGTTTTGGAGCTCTGAGTACTTCCAGACTTCCTATTAACTATTCTGATCCCTGTGTATCAAACTATTTGGTAAAAAAAACCAAAAAAGTTGGTTTCAGCTTTAAACATCATCGTTTGGAAAAGAGGTAGAGGCTTGTTAAAGAGAAGGAATTTTTTATTCCTCATTTTTCAATTTTTAGTTCTATGTAAATTTAGTTACTGGTTTAGTAGACAATTGTTGGGAAGTCATTGGGATGCTTTTGTTAAACGTGCTTTATTTTTTAGTAAATCACCATGGGAAGATGACTTATTGGAAAGTACTGTGAAAACTGTGGTTGAAAAAACAGAAGTAGGAAATTTTGTTGGAAATGGATTTTTCTTTTTCCCTTCATTTTTTTATTACTTTGTTTTCCTTTATTGTTTTGTTATTTTATTTATTATTATTTTTTCATTCACTTCTGCAAAAGCTTGTCATGGACCATTTCAGGAAAAGAAGATGCAACTTTTTTCACAGCAAAGACATATTTACCAGGTTTTCAGATAGAATTGTGTGTATGTATATTTGAGCAGAAAATAATTATAGTACTTGCCTGTAACTGCAGAGAGATTTTGATTGTATGAGCAAAGATTAGTCTTAGCAGCTACCTTTAGCTTCTTGAATACCTGCCTGCTCTTTTGTGTGTTTCAGTGAGTCACTGTGGCCAATCGAAGCAAGAAATGCTGCCATAGCCAACCACTGCTTTACATGTCCCATCAACAGGGTAGGAACGGTATGTATCTTCATTTTGCTGTGTCATTTCATAGTTTAGGTATTTCAGCATAATTTTTGGTTGCAGCTGCTTCCTGTTCTTGAATTGCTCTCCTTTGTAATAGGCACTCACCCTTTTGCTAATTCTCCCAGTTTCTATGGTGAAATCAGTATTCTTTTAGCCAAAATGACTGAAAATTAAGTATATTCTAAAGTCAGTGGTACACAACTGGCTGCTGTTGTACAGATGCTGCCTCTTTCTGGATAGTAAATTCTAGAATGAAAATACGTATTGCACACAATGAGTCCATTCTTGCTCTCAGATTAGCACAAATACCCAACATGTGTCTTCTTTTACAAGGTTCCCTGCAAAAATCCAGACTTGTTCTTGCCACTGATGTGAATACTTTAGCCTTCTTTTGTCCTCTGCAAAGATGAGTTTGGTTTAATGTCTCTTCTGCCTCTTCTTTAAACTTATGAAACTGATATGAGACCCGTTCCCCAGTGTGTGTGAACAAGAGGCAGTGATACAAAAAGATCTTGTTTTCTGTCCTACCCATCATAGAAGCTGGGTCCCTCTGGTGACTCCCTTTAGACAGTGCTGATAGTGTGCCAGAAAAAATCTTCACAGAATTATATAAAGTTCTGTACAAAATATGGGAGACTAGCAAGGGTTTCTTGAATGAAAATGGAATTGTACTGCCACCTACGGATTCTTTTTGTTTCACAGGAATACTACAAAAATGCCTTCACTTCAGGAGATGGTGGAAAAGGTACATTCAGGAATCCCATTCCATAGTTCTAATAATTGTTAACTAGAATGTCTGAAAAAATGATAGATCTCCTCCAAGTGTCTGTTCCATGGCAGGTCTGGCAGCTAGTGAGTGCCTTACTGAAGACTGGAGAAGAAGCAGTTCCTGTTGAAGTTGGTGATACTACAGCATGTGGTCACCAGAAGCTCATACCTATGGTTTCTATATACTTTCAGCTAACTGAGAGTTTTGAAGGCAATGCAGTATTGTAGGACTGGAAGGCAGAAATCCCACAAGCTAGCCTGTGTTAGCAGTGCACATGTGACATTTTATTTGTAGTTTTAAGATTATTAACAGTAGTAACTTTAGCCTAAATCCCTGGCCAAGCCATTTTGCCCTGTCATAGATTTGCTGGAAGTTTAAGGAGAGAATATTCAAAGAAGGCCATGAGATTTACTTGTACGTACTTCACTTGTATGTTGAAACACTGTAATTTGTCCTGTGACAAGCATGACTTCTGGCTTTATCTGGAATGGATCTGAGCCTTTTTTTTTAAAAAACTAATTTTGGAGCTAGGTGTTGGTAGCAGCTGCATGAAGAAGATCAGTGGTACCCATTGCTTAGTGTGACAGATGTAGCTGAATTTTGGCCCAGCTCAGAGCTGTGCAGTATAAAGTAGGTTTTATTAGGTTCCTCAAATCCCAATGTTTTCACCTCTGAACTTGTACTGAAAATTGAATCGGTGCATCTCTGTCAGCTGTTTTGGAAATATGTGATCCAACAATTAGAATTCATGTAAATTCTAAATAAAAAACAATGAAAGCAGAATCTTTACTTTAGTTCAGAGGCTTAACAATAGGAAAGAATAATCATGCATTATTTAAAAGGCAGTGTGGTGAGGTTTTCCCTGTTAATTTAGTATGTGTGAAAGCTGTGCCCTGCATGAAAGTAACTGCTAGTCAAAACCACAGTTATCTTTGGACAGTGTTGTGACTCTTCAGGATGATATCCTGCTTGAAGCACATGAGTGAGCAACCACAAGAAGCTGAGTCAGCTTTTATGGAACACTGCATGCTAAGTCATGTATTTATTTTCAGATGGCATTACATACTTTTTTAAAATTTCTTTTAGCACATCATGACTTGGGACATTTTTATGGCTCAAGTTATGTAGCTGCACCAGATGGCAGTAGGACTCCAGGACTCTCTCGTACTCAGGATGGACTTTTGGTGGTAGAGATGGATCTAAATCTTTGTAGACAAGTCAGTGACAAATGGAATTTTAAGGTAAGCCTGCTCTTATAAATTAACAAATTTATATTTGATACTAGAACAACCAACCTTTCCTAACAGTCATATAATCTGACAATAGTATAAAGGCAACCTTTTTTTTTCTTTTTAATAGTCCCAAGTTTAAGTTGTTGCACTAATTTAACAGGGTATTCTGGAGGCTAAGGATATAAATGGATTCAGAAAAGGAATAGCCAAATGCAGGGAATGTAGGCCAATAGCTTTTAAATTAAAAACTTTGCCTTTAGGCTAAGTTTCAGCCTCCTAGCTGACTGTCACCCAAAGCAATGATAATTTTGTGTTATTAGTGGATAAAGTAAAATCAACCCAAATACTGTCAGGGGCACATAAGCAAACTTGCTCCTGGCAGCAAGGTTATTCAGTTGTAAAGGACATCATATAAAGGCATTATTATAGGTACTCTCCTTTGCCTTCACTGAGATAACTGACTTAACAGATAATACTGTTGATGCAAAAGACTAAGTCCACCTTTCACATTCAACTTTCAGCTATCCAGGATAACCAAAATAGCCTTCCCTAATTAGTCAGCAGATATGACTGTCATTGAAGGAGAGCTGCAAAGCAGGAAAGTGTGAAGTTTTGCTTTTTAGAATGGAAATGCACTTCTCTTTTTTGTGTAGAAGTATAGTTTTAGGCAACATAATGTGAGGGGTTTTTTGTAGAAGTATATTAGCTGGTGCTAAGGCACTGGAGATCTTGCATATTGAATTATTATTTTACTGTTTGGGGCCATTAAATAGTAATTAAACAACAATTAAATTGTTGTCACAAAAAAACCAGTGGACGTATATATTTTCTACTGAAGTGCTTTCATAGCTTACTAAAAGCACTGACTCCTTGTTTTTGTTTTCCAGATGACTGGCAGATATGAAATGTATGCAGAGAAGCTCACTGAAGCAGTCCAGCCTTATTTTGTGCCCAATATAATCAAAGAGTAAGAGAGAGCATTTCATTACAATGAAATGTTACATGACAGATTAAAAGGTACTGTTTCATGATAGCTTCACTGTGGATCACAAGTTGTTATTATAATGTGAGTTTATTCTACTGTAACCAACTTTGAAGTAATAGCATTCAAAAATGTTAAGTAAAGTAATTGAAAAATGGTTTCTTTGGGGTTTTTTTTGGTCGTTTATACACTAATGAGTCTAAACTTCTGTTCTTTACTAGACATATAACCAGCAGGAACACACTGATATAAAATTATTATGAAATTTATTCAGCACTGTGTACTGGGATATGTTGTTTGATGACATGATGAGTTCAGAGACCATAAATATGTTTACATAAGCTTTTCCATGTCTTGCATTGTGTGGCTATGTACTTCTGCTTTCCAGCTCTGCTCAGATGCATTATTTAGGGAGCAAGGCAGTGTGAATGTTTTCATCTGGTTTTTTAAATGATAGAACTATTTATTACGGCTCTGTCAGGGCCAAGTAATATCCCAGATACTCGTTATTTGAAGCTCTGTGGCTACTGTTAAACAAGACCACTTTGCTTACAACCACATTTTTTGATGGGTTCCTTCAAAGTGCAGAAGCAGTGGTGCAGATGTATACTTGTAATATCCCCAGAAGCCCAGTTCTGTGTTATGAGGCACAAACAGGAAGTGGCTAAAGCTGCACTTCTGTTGAACAGAAAGCCACAGAGAAACTACCAAGGATCAGGATGGGTAATGAAAACTACTTATCTGGAGCTACACTCCAGTAGGAGACTCAGTGGTTGCAAAGTACACAAAATAGCTTCTGTATATAGGTAGTAACAACACATCTGCTGTTTTCAGCTACTGGAGTATATTGAAACTTTAGTGCTTCACCTGAATCATACAAACCAAAAGGATTCAGAATTTGCAGTATGAATACAGTTTACAGCCTAACAACTCTGAGTTTATAGCTGTTTTACATACTTGAATTCTTAATTCTTTTTCCCAAATTCCAATTCAGCTGTGGCACTTCCAGTATATAACATCACATCTAAGGAGCCTCCAACATGTGTCATAATAAGCTGGTTAATAAATGCACTTGCTACATTATGCTACAGGGTTATCTGTGACTTTAAATCTTTATTGAGCATGGCTTAATTACAAATAAAAATATATTTATGTATAAAATCCCTGCATGTAAAATACCCCTTCTTTGCTATTGACATCATGAAGGAAACAAAGTGACAAAACATTTTCAGGACGAGTAACTTGGTAGACAGTCTTGCAATGAGAAAGAAACAAAGTTTCAGAAAATGTAAATGTTTTGAATGCTTGTGCAGTGAGTTGCTTTTTAAATTGAATTTGTGTCACATAAATACTCAGTCTTTTCACTTGGCTTTCGCTTCTTCCTTGTGTTTTCATCTCTCATAGCTATCTTCTATTTGGCAGCTCTATGAGATCCTGTTGCAACACTGGAGCTCTCCTTTTGTCTTCATTAGCTTGAATAGCTTTGTTCATCTTTCAGTTTTGTTGGAAGTATTTCAACCCTGGGTGCCAAACATCTAACAGTCAATATCATTAAACCTGTCTGTGCACTTCAGGCCACTTAGCATGCCCTTGTATCAATGGTTTAGGTATAAGCTCAAGATTTGCCTTTGGGTAACTGAACCAGTAAATGGTCAGTTACAAGCCTTTTGTAAGGATTGGTTTTATTTAGCTAATCAAGCCTGCTCTAAAGTAAATTGTGTGGCAGTTTAATCCTACCTGAAAATGCATGGATTAAGGAAGTACTCTACAACCTGTAGTTTACAAACCTGCTAAATAGCATAGCTATTAGTAGCATAGCTATTAGTAGCATAGCTATTAGTAGCATAGCTAATACAGTCTCTCTAAATCAAATATGAATTTGGACTTGGTCGTAAATATTCCCAGATCACTAGCTTTATGGTGACTTATTCTGGAGGAGCTGGGAGGCATTATCTGTAACAGGTTTTGTACCTTTTTTCTGGGGTTCCACTGGTGGCACTAATGTTCTACTGCTCAAAAATCACATACTAATTTTTACTGATTTTTGCAACTGCAAGAGCTAGAATGTATTCTACCTTCAGCAATGATAAGCAAAATCTGATAGGGTAAAAAAATTCCTGTTACATACTTTTTGTTAACTTTTTAAAGGCTTCTGCATTTTTAATGTCTGTTAGTATTTTTAGCCTTTGTACAAAGGAGCACTCTTGATTCTACTAAGCACTCACTGAACTCTTTTCAGATACTTTCCAGTGTCAAGAACAGATAAAATACAATTTTTCCCTTAAAAAAAGAATTTGTCATGCTGCAAGTAGATTCCTATTTTATTTGCACCACTACAGGGTCCATTTACTGTTATTCCACACAGTTCCAGAACTCAAACGGATATTTACCTGAAACCATGCCAAAGGTGTGGGATCTCTGTCTTAAGTACAAAATAAAATTCTGCTAGCCTTAACATTGATTTTTCTACCCACTTTGACATAGGCAGCACTGGAGATCAAGACTTGTAGAAAACTGTGATGGATGAATCTGAACTAGGTGGCTATTTCCTATACTTTACAGTGCTCTTCAGCAAAGAAATTAAACTCAGGTAATCTGTGAAAAGATTAATAATGGGCTGCTAACAGTTTCACTGTTAACATCTGAATACAGTATCCAACTTAATTCCAGAGCTACAAAATCTGAATTCCTGCCTTTTTATTTCTAGCAAAGCAATGTTTGTATTCCCTGTTCTCTTAATTGATTTCAGCTCTCAAAGGTCACTGAATTAGTATCAGTAGCAAAATGTGGCTCAAATTATCATTCAGCATTTTAGTTATAACCCAGTATGTGCTATCAAGTATTTACAATTTACACACTAAATGTATATACCATTAGTGTGGATGATAATTTTTCCTATTTGCTTAATAAGTTTAAAGTTTATATTTAGAATGCATTCTGCAGGAACTGGCATATGTGAGTGGCATAATGTTCAGAGGTTTTCTGCAAAGAGCAAGAAAGACTTGTGGGTACAAATGAAACTTTTTCATTTAAGCTTTTTGAGCAACACCAGTAACTATGAATCCAAATCTGATGCAGTGGCATAAATGCTAAACCTCTCTAAGGTGAATTTGTGAAGTTAACTTGAATAAACACATTTCATTCCTACAATGCAGACAATACTGATGAGCCAGCAAGGCATTTTTGCTATTTAAAAGTGGTTAAGTTAATATTTTTTCCTTCCATAATACTCTGCTGAACCCCAAATACCTAGATTTAGGATGAAGATCAGCCCTTGATACTTTGACAGAGAGAGAAACAGGTATTGCCTCTTTTCCTGGTTGTATTTACCTAAACCTATACATCTGTTATCAAGTGTTAACAAGTTCATAAATTTGGTGCTTCTTTTTCATGTGTTTAGCTTGAAAATGAGCTCAAAGTGTAGAGTCTCTGGGCCATTGTTTTACAACTGCTGTCAGACGTGCAGTGTTGAAAATGAGGAAAAAAAAAAAAGTGAGATGTACACCACAGAATCAGATTCCTCATCAGGAAAAAAAGCAAAAGACAGCATTGTGGTATAGTCCTGTCAACATCTATAAAGCTTCCCGTGGTTAAGATCCCACTGCAATTCAGGAGCAAGGTCCCTGCAGGGGGAGTCCTGAGACAAGCAGCCAGCTGCCATGCAGGCTGCACAGGAAAGGGCCACAAGTACCAGATGTGGATGTCAGCTGTCTGTGTAGATGAACAGAATATCTTCATCAGTCCCGTAACTTGTCCTGGCTTCTTCAAAGTTACTGATGCTGGTGCAGCATGTTCCTGTTAAGGAGGAATAAAATGTTAGTTAAAATTAAAATTATGCCTGTGAAAAGCTCTTAGGCTGAGTCTAGCAGCCTCTACAGAGAAAACTAACATACAGACAAGAGCTAGCATCTTAGATTACAGGTTTACTCAGGTGAATCTTTTAATCTCAAAGGCAGTTGCTCACTGAAGTAATGCTGTAACTGGGTATAAATTGGCCATCCTGTTGTATTCTACACATTGGAACAGTGCAGCATCTCTCAATAACTCATCTGAAAACCAAACAAGTTTGCTAGAATGCATATTTTAGGGCCTCAAGTAAATCAAAGCACAGTGCAGCAGTAATTTAATTAATATGGCAAAACCCCTTCTGACAAATTGGTTTGTGATGCTGCACACCATCAGGGGAAGTCCAGCTGTAGCTCTGTGCTACAGACATGGCTGAGAACCCACCCAACAGAAACAGCCTACTCACGGTCAGCATAGGCAGGGTTGTTGTAGTAAATACTCCCTGAGGCTTTGTTGTAGCCACACAAAACAATGAAATGGCCCTGGTAGTCAGGATTCCTGCAGAAGCACTTCTGTCCAATGGGGAGGAAGCAGCAGTATTTGACAGGACTTGAGCAAAGATCACATAATAGCAGGACTGCATTCACTAGGACAATGGCTACATGACCTTGGGACAGGTGGTTTTGGATGTCTTGTACAGTTACTGTGCTGCAGGAAAAAAACGGACATTATTATTAACAAGTTGAGGAAAAAGACTGGTATAGAATGAAGCCTGTGGTGATGGGCAGTACTTAAGCAGCTGGCATAGTTACTTTTGTATCACATATACAACTTTTTGCTGCTAAACTCTGCAAGCTTTGCTACAGCCCCTATTGAAATGCAAAGCAACAGCTCTGGATTCTGCAGTAATATAAATGTCATCTCAGAATGGATCAGATGACCCCAGCAAAGGGGCTGGCAACTCACTAAGTAAGGAGAGACTTTTTTTGTGGGAAAATTGTACGTTAAGTGTTCTGTCTTGATTTTAGAAAAGCTTATTTCTGAAGCACCAAGTCTTTAGTGGCTGAATGGTTAGATATTGTATGATCACTAACCAACTTAAGACATGCCCAAATTCGCCTCTGTCACACAGGAATGTGTTTCTCCCAGTTGAAATTTTGGACTACCTGATTCTCTTGAGGTTTAAATTCTGTAGTAGCTCCTACAGAGAATGAGTATTAACCAAACAAGCTATAATCTCATCTGTTAAAAGCTGTCCTTCACTGAGCCCAGATGGTGTATTCTCTATGCCTTACAAGTTCATCCCTTGGATAATACATTCCACATGTCAGGGCCATGTGCACTACCTGACTGAACTCACGCTTTTTCATTTTTTCCAGTGTCCCTTTGATGTCCCAACCTCAGCACTGCACAGGTTGATATGCCCTCTGTCCCTGTCTTGATCAAGGCCGTGATCTAAAGGCTGCTAAATCAAGATGGACTGACTGTCCCTTCTGTCCTCTCACAGCCCTGGTGAAACAGATGGTGCCACACAGACTCTGTCTGTGTTAGAAAGCTCTAGTTAGAATTGTTAAGTATCAACATTTTTGCTAAATGAAAGCTGCATTACAGCATTTCAATGCTGTTGTGGCTGCCCTATACACTCTTCTTACTCCTAAAATTATTTACCCCACTTTGATATCAGAGATCCAAATCCAGCTTCACTATAAAATAGGATGCAGCTCAGGTTGAACATGGACAGAGTTATTTCCCATGGAGAATATCACTGTCAATTGTGAAACAATTCTGCCTCCCCCCTACCCCCCACCTCCCTGGGGTTTGCAGCTCTTTCAGAGAGGTTCCTTATTTCATCATTTCTGTGGTGAAAGCTCATATGCTTGCTTTTTCTTTGCATATCTGTCTAGGAACAGAGCTATAATGTTTGTATAGCTCTGGAAACAATGGGTTGTGTGCCCATGTAGCGTTCACCTCAGTTGCAACAATGGCCAACAGGAATGCTGTGGGCACTCCCTACAGGGTTATTTTAATGGACAATGAAATTTAAAACATAAACAATAGGCAACTCATATCAGCATTTTCAAATCACTTATTCTATCATGACTATTTTTCCTCAAACTTTGTTATTAACAAATGTCCACTTGTGGTTTTTCTTTTTTTGCAGACAGAGCAGAAAGACTTTAAAAAAAAAGGATAATGCCCTGATTTCAGTCTTTTTCACTAGTTTAGTGTGTTGACTCCAAGAAAAGCATACGACCCATAGAATCTCCAGAGACAAAAAGGAAAGAAAACAGTAAGCTTACCACTTCTTCACCACCACCTTGCAGGCTTTGGCTTGTGCAAAGAGCTGATTCACTCGATTCTCTTCTGTGTCAAAGTGCTTTCTGTAAAATGACTGTGGAGATAACAGAAATTATGGACTGGAATGATGTTCACCTTAGGTAATCCACCACTTACAACCCTTGCTAGCAAGGGCCTGCATAAGTTGGAGATCTGGCTGTGGGATAAGAGATCTCTCCCTTAGTTCACTGGTAATAGGATAAGAATCCCTGCTCTAAATTACAAGTTTAAATTCACTCCTGGTCAGCTATTGTTGTAATTTCTATCCAGTGTCTGTCCAGCTGCCTACAGGAAAGAAGCCTGTGGTTTTTACTGGGCAGAAACTTGCATTAGAAAATCCATTACCACTACAGGCCCTTGGAGGCAGTCTTGAGGGAGGCCAAGCCCTCAATGGACATGGAGGCTGAGTTCCCCTCTCACTTCTAGAGGTGGTGCTTCCAGCTCAGGGATGAAGAACAGTGGTGGGGAACGTAAGGAAGTAAGCACTGCTGCAGTCCAGGCTGAACCTGTTCTGTAAACAGAGGGCTTCTGTCCCCAAGGCTATCAAATTGGCTGGAACCTTTCACGAGCACTACATTAAAACTTTTTTTAAAAAATTGGTATTATCAAATGAAAGATGTAAAATATTAGGGATGATATTTAGCCTTGCCTTGGGAACTGATTTGTGCCAGTATGGGCAGTAGGCAAACCTTGTTTACAGGAACTGCAGTTAATTGTCTGTAGCACAGCAGTACTTCTATAGCCTGACACACAGATTTTAAAACTGTTTGCTGTCTCCCAGTAGATCAGAATACTAACCTGATTTTTGTAGCCCTTGTCCACTCCAAGTGTCTGGGTGCAAAATTTATGCTTGACACCAAAGTGCCGCATCAGGTAGGCCAGGTCAATAGTCCAGATACTCTTTGTTAACTGGAGTTCCTGGATGGCTTTCTGAAATTCATCATTGTCCAAATGATTCAGGTACCTACAGTATTAGGAAAGGCAGGGGAATGGAAGCACATATCTTAGGAGAAGCAAAATGCACACTGTATCCCAAACCTTAACATCACAGGACATAAAAACTGAAACAATGGGTTTGGCTAAGAAACAACAACAACAAAAAATAACCCATAAAGGAGCCAGAAATTGAAGGGAAGGGAATGGAGTAGGGAGTATTTAACTGGATTTATTGATGACTTTTTGGAATTGGAAATGTATGGGTATCTTGACTGTTCTACAGTGCTAGAAGTACAGGTGCTGTACAATAGGCAAAGCTATACTGAGCAGGTGCAGAACTCTGTCCTGAAGGGCTTACAGTCTACAAGCATATTAGAGCAAACAGAACAAAGTGTTAAAGACTAAAACTTAGATCACATAACAAATGCATTTCAAAAACTGGAACTGTAAGGAAGTCAGTAATACTCAAAGGAAGCTTGTCTTGGGAACTGATGGCACAAAAGGCAACAAAGGGGAGATGAAGTCAGGAGGAAGACTGGTACAGGTTGCAAAAGGATGGGGAGAGGCAGTTACAGAGAGTTCTGGAAGTCAGAAAACGAATGGAAGTAAATGGAGGGGAGGACTGGAATTGAGGATGCAGGGCAAACAAGGTCAGATTAGCAGGGTGAGAAGCTTAATCTTGGAAGCTGAGTTTTGGGCAGACTGGAGTGGCAAAGAGGTAAAGGGAATAAAGAAGCAGAGGTTACAGTAGTCAAGATGGGAAATTACCAGCACACGGACTAACGTCTTGGCAGAAGGGATGGAGAGAAATGAAAATCTTCTGCTTCATATCTACTAAGTGGACATCTAAATAGGTATTTCTCCTGCACCTAAGCTCATGTTCCTCTGTGGAAGGAAAGAGGAGTTCAGCAGGATAGCTACTTGTTCAAAAGAAGAAAAACCAAACCAAAACCAAAAAATCCCCAAAGGGCAATACAGTGCATTGTTTTGAGGCTGAAACTACTGGAACAAAAATATCCCACAGACTGGGTGCTCAGCAGGACAGAGCTGGTTTATACTCATATATGGGGGTACACTTACCCAACACTGGAAAACAGAAAGGAATTAGGTGAATTGCTGTGCTAAGTATCAGTTCTGAATTTAAACAAGAAATAGGGATAACTGTTTATGAATTTATGCATGCCAACCTGGAAAGTTCTTAGAGCTAATCAGATACTCTGCAAAATAGTCAATTATTCAAAAGGGTATTAAATTAATCTTTGTTTCTATTTTCCCTTACTCCTGCTGGGGAGTTGTGCCAGGCCCAAGTAATTCTCCAAAGGTACCTGAGAATCTGTGATCTCTTAAGACTAAATTAAACTCACAGATGCTTCAACACACCTCCTCTTCTCCCTGGACATTGCTTCCTGCTACCCCTCTCCCATGGGATGGGATTTCCCACCTGTTCAAACCAGAACAGTTACTTACTGAAGCACCATCCTGGAGCAGGCTAGCCCACAGTCCCAGTGGTACAGCTGCTGGATGACTGGCACATTCAGCTGGATGCAGTCAACTGTAGTGAAAACACCTCATTGTGAATAAAACAGCACAGATGTCAAGCCATACAGGAATCTCTTTTCCATATCCCAGCACTAAAACTCAGCTTGTCCTCAGCACTTAAGAACAATTTTTTATTTTATCAGATTGGCAGATGTTTTATTCTGTCTTAGGAAAATGTAGGCTTGGTAATTCTGTATAGTTAAGCATTTGGATTCATCTCATACTGCTTTATTGTTCCATACCTGGATCACTTTGCTGTATGGCCCACCCCCTTTTTCTTCAAAAGTTCCATTTTATTATTTTTGGTGGGGTGACACTATGTGGCCCCTAACTATGCAGCTGTGTCTCCTTCCTAAACAGTAGCAGCTAAGGCACTGGTGCTCATCCTTTTGCTTATGTCTGAATGTTTCTGTGCCACAGAAGGTGTTAAACTGAACAGTGAGATGAGATGCAACCAATTCTTAAGGATTTTTAGGTTAACAAAGCTCACAAATGGCACCAGTTGGCCTTCTCTATTAAATCTCTCAACACAGCAAAAGGAGAGGGGAAAAAGAACAATCTACTAAAAAGTCCCAGAATACAAGGAACTCCATCCCTCTGCATTGCTTTTTATTTATTATTTTTGCAGGGTTGGCAAGGTGGTGGTTTCAGTTTCAGAAATGCCCTTACCACTCCAAGGATGAGATGTGTTGTACCTCTATTGCTACTTCAGCATGGATCAAAGTGAGTTAATCATAAAGAGCTTTTTCTAAATAACCTTATCTTTGATCTAGAAAAGACCTCTGAAAAGTTAACACCAGGTCAACTACATTTTAAGATGGAAAAAAACATGCATTTGATGTCATGGGGACTGGTCTAGGTTTTACATAATTTTATTTATAAGACTTTTTAGATAATGTTGTTTGTAATCTGACGTTATGTTTAACAAAGCTGTAGTTTCATGTAGGGACAAGCCAGTGCAGATATTCTGGTCTCCTTCCAAATATTTTTTCTTAGTTGTGGCACTGTTTAATCATGACTTTGAAGACCCATTTGTCTACTCAGACATTTTAATAATCTACATTAAAGTACTCTTAAGTATCCTCAAGAAAAAATTAAAACCCAATTCCCAGATTCTCCTTAAACCAAGATCCATAAGTATTTTGTCATCATTTTTTCTTGGCATGTTATGGTTCTGTTCCCTTTCTGTTAATACCCAGAGCCTCTGTCAAGTCCCGAGATAAACTAAAGAAGTTCGTGTTTTTTACGCGAGGACCTCCAAGGGTCATCCCTTTAATTTTCTTGGATGTTCGTTCTCCAGTCATCCTGTTTCCCAACACACCCGGAGCTTCTCCACTGCTGTCACTTGTCCCGAGATAAGGTACAACCCAGCGTGTGCCGTGGCTGTCAGCAGCACTGGGAGCCCCTCCAGCCGCCCCTTCCACATCGCGGCTGCTGCTGAGACTCCGGCTCCTCCCCAGGGGCCGCCCGCAGCCTCCCGCTCCCCCGCCCTTTCCCGGGAGGGCGGGGCAGGGCGAGGCCGCTCCCGCCGCTGCTTTC
>JAAWXA010000024.1:9124698-9157943 GCA_038090715.1 Florisuga fusca | reverse complement strand
AGAGACAGGGGCTGTGCTGCGTTTTTCGAGGGTGGGCTGCCCAGCTGGGGCCATCCGCCACCCTTGGGTAGGGCTGGGGGTCTTCTCCGGGGGTGCGGTGCGGGCTGGGCTCCTCCCGCAGGGCCTGCGGGGTTGGTTGTGCGCCCCACAGCTCCAGCTCAGCTCCTGGGCTGGCGGAACCGCTGTGGTGCCCTTGGGGCTGTTTCTGTTTGCGGTGCTCTTGGCAATACATGATCCGTTTTCTGGTAGTTCCAAGTGAATTTCTTAGGTTGGAAGACTCTAGGAAAAGACTTATTTGTGCTGATGCTCTTGTTTTTTCTTCCTGTTCCAGAAAGACTTTATCAGTGCACTGTCAAAGCATACGTGTGTTTGCTTAAGAGAGAAATCTTACATTGTAAAAAAAATCATACATTGTAAAACCTACTTGCAAAGCAACTTGTAGACAATTTCTTTTTTTAATTTCCTCTCAGGTGTAGAGCCACAGCACTGCAAACATGTCAATTGGAGTGCCAATTAAAGTCCTGCATGAGGCTGAAGGCCATATTGTGACATGTGAGACCAACACTGGAGAAGTTTATCGAGGCAAATTGATTGAAGCTGAAGACAACATGAATTGTCAGGTATACCTGCTTCAGAAAAGTGGAGAAAAAGCTGTCTGATCTGTGCCTGGACAGGCTGATTGCTAGCTTAGTGGCAACATGATTAAAAGACCACTGCTTTTAGTCTTAGGGTAAAGAAAGCTGTAGTGCTGCATGTACAATGTGTAGTGCAGTGGTTCCCCAATTACTGAGCACTCCAAAGAGTCCAGAGCTTATTCTTTCACTTTCACAGTCAGATGGGCATGCCTGTCAATAATACACAGGTTCTTAAGAGTCTGTTTTGTGAGTAATGTTTCTGCTGGAGTTCTCAGTTTAATGCTACTTGGGCATAAGAATAAACAAACCTTGATTTAAGAAACTGAAGCTGCTTCTTTAATGCACATTACTTCAGGCATCCTGAGGGCTGAATTTTGATTGACTTTAGGCAAGTCATTGTTGAAATCAAAATGCTTCCATGACAGGATTATAATAGCTGTATGAAATCTGATTCAGTGTGAGAAAACAAATAACAAAGTTTATAAAACTGATTTGCAGACTGGGGAGAAAGCAGAAGTTCTTGGTCTGCTTGAATAGCAGCAGGGTTAGGATTACCTTTAAGTGGTCCTGTGTGCCTTGTGTTGCAACTCCAGCTGAGGAAGTAGTATGCTTGGAATGTCTTTGGCTCTGGTACTGGAATCCTGTCTGCATGCTCTGCAGGCAAGAGACACTGGAATACAGAACTCTGTTAGAGGCCTCTGTGAGCACTGACTGATCTTTGCTTTCCAGATGTCCAACATAACAGTGACATACAGAGACGGACGAGTGGCACAGCTCGAGCAGGTGTACATCAGAGGTAGCAAGATACGGTTTCTCATCTTACCAGATATGTTGAAGAATGCTCCTATGCTAAAGAGCATGAAGAATAAAAACCAGGGTTCTGGAGCTGGGCGAGGAAAAGCAGCTATTCTCAAAGCTCAAGGTGTGTATGATTGTTTTGTCGTTCCATTTTGGTGTAGAAGAACTAGAAAACCCATTGCTATAACTGAGGAAATGGGAGCTGTAAGAAACTGAAAAGATGACTGGTTCATACGTTGTTTTTCTCTGTGTTTCACCTTAAAGTGGGAGTCAAGACTCAAACTGCCCAGTTACTTCATATATATGTTAATTATTGTAGTATTTAAGTAGCCTTGTTGAACAGGGAGTTCGCATGAAACTCCATCTTCAATCATTTTGTTTGTTAGCTGTTTGGAATACTTAGGGAAGGATCCAAGTGTTCTTGTTAAGGTTTTTATAAAAAAAAACCATATTCAGATATGAAGAAGGTAATGGGAAGCTGTAATTATTTACTGTTCTCTCGTTCACTGTCATTTGTACATTTCTCAAGGGGAGCAGCCTGGTTATGATAAGATTAGCAATCACAGTCTGCAGAGTCCTCTGGTAATTTTAGGATATGTAGGAGTGTAACATCTGGTTGAAACATACTGAGATCCACTGCAAAACTTTGGAAAACTGGGATTTTAAGTCTCTTGAGCTACACAAATGTGTCAGATGAGAAGGAACACAAAGTGTGTGAATACTGGCTACATCTGTCTAGAGTAACAAGGTTAACTGTTAGTTTTAGTTCTTACTGAAATTTTTTTCTTGTTAGATCACTTTCTGAGTTTCATAGGATATCCTTGTTTCCTTGCCTCTAAGCAAGTGACTGAGTGATGTTTCTGTTTTGCTTGTCAGTTGTTGAGATAAATGTGGAGTTATGTCAAATTCATGTCATCCCTGATGTTTTCTTTCTTCAGTGGCTGCAAGAGGACGAGGCCGTGGAATGGGCCGTGGCAACATCTTCCAGAAGCGAAGATAATCTTGGTCTTGGCCAACATGGTTGTTTGGTTTTGGTTTTTTTTTTTTTAATTAGGGGGTATTAACTTGACTACCTGTGCATTGGTGTCAGTTTTGTTTAATAAATGTTTCTGACAAAAAATTCTTGGCTTTTGTATGACAGGACTTCTCTTGGCCAGATACATTGTAGGTCAATTTCAAACTTAAACTTGCTCTGTTTGGGAAATAGTGGGATTTATATCTAGGTTTGACTACTTTGTATTTGTGTGTGACATTGAGTTTTAAAGATCAAATTTTCCTTTTTCTTCTTTGGTCCTGTTGCTTTTCTCTAAAGAATGTGAAGGTGTTCTTGGTGAAGAATTTTTAAATAGTGTGTTTTAAAGTCCTAGTAGCAGCTACATTTATAGAACATAGAGCCAAACAGAGGCAGCTTCCTGGGAAGCAAAGTACTATGTTCTTTTGTTTTGTATGGACCTACAATACATGGAAGGCCATCTTCAGAGCTGTGCATTGAGCTTTTATTCTGGCATTTTGTGTTTTACTCTTTAGGTACAGGGAGAGTTTTTCATTAGGAACATAGAAGTTTGATAGCCTGAGTCTTTATTTTCAGTGGAAAATTTTAATTCTCTCAGTAGTTCACTTTTTTGTTTGTGGAGTTTTGGTTTTTTTCCCCTTTTCCTGTCTGGGAAAAGAAGACAAAATATAAAATAGGCATTTTCAAGGATAAATTTGAAATGTTTTGTACATTTGAACAGTAGTGCAGATGTATGGTGAAAGTCGTATTAATGGTTATCCATTAAATACAACTCAGTACAAATGCTAATCTTTTGAACAAAACTTAGGATCAGCTTTAGCTTTTGGTCTTAACATCTATACACAGTCATGGATTACCAGCTGATCTGCAGGAAGCCACATGTAGTTGAAACTTTATTTTGCAAAAAGTAGAGTATGGCTGACTTACTGACTTAAAGGGTTGAGATATTTCAATGTAAAACTTCTGGACCTAATCACATCCTTGCATATAATGAATTACCAGTCTGTACATGTACAATATAGCTAGTCTTGCTTTTCTGCCCTGATGCTGTGAAGGCTCTCCCATGTGTGCAGACATGAAAATTGAACTAATGTAATAATTTGTTGAATTGTCTGTAAATAAAGCTGTATTTGGTCTTGCATGACTAGAAAAACCCTGCTATACGTTCTTATGACCCAGTTTTAATGATCCACTTGTGATCCTAAGTAGTTATATTAGAATCCTCCTGAAAATGTTTTTTAAGATGTGCTTGAGCTTAATTTAAAAAACATTTTAGTGTCTCTTACTTCTAAACTGAGGAACCTGTGCAGAAGTCAAAACACTTTTCACAAAACCCTGCTTGAAAACGTGGCATGTGAGCCAGATTCATTAGCAGGAATGCATTCTTGAAGACATTTCCAACTTAAAATGGGCTGTGACTGATATTTATCAGGCCATTTCCTAAGAATATCTGCATAAAATACCAGCAAGTAAAACTGGTCTGCCTTTCTAATCACTAGTAGTAACAGCTGGTTATACTGTTTGGAACTTTAATAATCAGTTTGGTTCTAGCTCTTACTGTGGGAGAAAAGATATCTTTCATGGAATTTCCTCCCCCTGCCTAGGTAAAAGCTGAATGTCACAAGACTGAAGCTGAAGTCTATTTTGAGTCTTTATACTAGATACCCTCTGAAACAGGATTTTTAACACAAAAGAATTCCATCCTTTTGCTATACCATGATCTTTCTGCTAAGAATTGACCTGTCTGCCTGTAGTATCTGATTATACTAATGCTTGGGATCTCTGGAAATGAGTTGGTAGGTAACATCCTTGTGACATCCACTGGCTTTGCTTGTTGGTATATGATTGTGTACAAAATGTCTAATTCCCTGGTAGGTGGTGGGGTGGCTATTTGAAACAGACCTCTCTTTTATAAACAGACCTTTTTATATGCCTCTTTTGTGTGTTAACTGGTTTTGTTGCTTTTATTATGTCAGGTTTCTGACTGTGTTGCTAATGAAGTTGTGATTTTTGTGCTTTGGAGTTACAGCACCAGTACCAGGTAGAACACGAATGGCACAATATGTGATTCTTCTCCATGTAACTTGAGGTTAGTTACACCAATGCTGCAAGATTTCATAGGATGCTTGTTTAGCAGCTAGAACTGTCTTTTACCAAAGCAAGAACCTCATAGAAACCTGAGATTTCTTAGTGCTACAATTAATTCCCGTAAATATAAATTAATACAAGATGGAACATGTGTGGAGAAGGATGTAAGCTGTTCTGTTCAGCTGGTCATCCTGGCCATGGCTCATGTAATGTACAGTGAGTGACAAAGGAAGTTCCTGTTGCCTTTTTTAATAACAGGAGAGATGAGAAGTGTCCTCCCAGTCTGAGCAAAGAGAAGTTACCTTTTCAGACTTCAGAAACTAATGGTGAGGATTGCCTCATCTTTTATTTTTTTTGCCTGGACTATCCAGTACTTCCCAACCTTCACAGCTCTGCTTCATTTTTTTGCAAAGCTTCCAGAATTATTAATATGTGGAAGGAAGGAAGGTAAGCAACAGATGGGGTACTTGACTGGAAGTCTTTTTCGGAAAACAGTCAATATTTTGGCAAGGCTGCAAATTGGGCCCATTTGCTTTGTGTCTCACATTTGTTCAATGTCATGTAGCCTTTTCTGAAGGTTAGATGCAAGCTTCTTTTGCAGGGAGTGAGAAGAAATGGCTCCATGTTTTGACCACAGTCAGCTACTGGAATAGCAAAGGCCTTAACACCATGGAAAACCCTAATAATGGCTAAATGCTGTTCAAGCAAATTAAAGCTGCCTGGCATCAGTAGGTTTGCCGGGGATTCTTTCCACTAACAATGATTTGCTTACCTTTTCTATTGGTTTTTTTGAAGTTCCTGTTCCTTCTTCCTGTGCATTGCCAAACTTGTGTTCTTTTCACTGAGATCTGCTTTCTGAAACAGTTGATGTGGCATTCAGCAGGACATTGGGCAGGAGGACAGCCATCAATTTTAGAAAGAAACAATAACTCTCCCCAGTAGATCTGACGGAGAACAAACTGCAGTCTATCTGCTTTAAGAATTTTCTACCCCTTCTGTTGTTTCTCACCTTCTATATTTATGATTGTTTACTGAAAATAAAGCAATGAAACTTTTTTTTTTTTTCAACCACTGTTGCCTTAGCTTTTAAGGTTTATTTAAAGCATGCGACATTTCCAATCCACATCAGTTTTGAAGAAGATACTGGATTTTGTATAAATGAGAAGATTTGCACTGTGAATTTGGCTGGAATCTGTCTGGGATGAATTCTTTACCCTCTTCATAAAGATATGAGAGTTAGTGCTGAATAGTTTGAAGTGTCACATTGGTCGGAATTTCAGCCCCAGCCAAGACAAACTTACTGCTTAGTAATTTCTGACTAGCCAGAAGTGCTCGTTTGTTATAGGCTACTTTGAAGATCCCACGGGCGATTTGTATGTTGTTACCCTTACTTAGAGTGGCATAAATCGGGATGTCCTCCGAAGAAATGGTGTCCCGTCCACTAGATGGCTCTGTCAGGAAGAGAATGAATTAAGAGAAATCAGATGCTTTCATCCCACGCAGGTGCCGTTCCGCTCTGCAGAGCAGAGACCTTTCCAAGGGTACTCTGCGAAATACCAGTCTGGAAGTATTGTGTTATGAGTGAGAGGCTGGGAAGGGATGCTGTAGAGCTAAATGGCAAGCTATGGTGTCTCTTCTCTGAGTGTAATTCCATTCCATGTTGTAAAAGCTGTGTTTTCCAGTAACAATACCAACTCAAAACTGCAGGAGAGGCAGCAGCCTCTTGATCTCTGCCAGTGAAAGGCAAAAGCAAAGTTTCTCATGTCCTCCAGAAAACCTCTTCTAGAAGGGCAGAATGAAGTAGAAAATGTGAATTTCTGGTGCTGGTGGTCAGGATAACAGTCTAGTCTGTATCTCTGTTACTTAAGCTCCACAGTGAGGGTTCATTTAAAGTAAAGATGGTCTGTTTCCTCTTGCCAGTAAATGTGAGCAAAGATGGCATGCTGCTGTCCCAGTGGAGTAATGATTGGCAAGGTAGCAAAGGGTGGAAATCTGAGGCCTACAAGAAAGTGAATGATTTGGTTGCTTATTTCCCAGTATAGGTCAAAATGGAGAGGGTTTTCCCTGGAGTTTTTTGATGTTTCCTGACAGAGGCAAAAATTCAGATCCAGACTTGCAACTTACTGCAGTTAAGCTGCTTTTATAGGATAAGAGCTGGTCTTCCTCATACCACGTTAGATAAAGCTAATTTTAATTCAGTGTTTCCTTAGGAGGAAATATGGATATACCCTGTTTAAAGCATACATGGTCTAGAATAGCTTTGAAATAAATGCTGATAGGGGCAGTGTGCTGCAGATTATTTTGCAAGTAAGATGATACTGTTCTCCACCTCCTCATCTGCTCAGGGACAGATCATGCCTGCAGACAGAAGAGCTCCCATATGATCACAGCTTGCTGGTGCCTGAAGCAGCCAATGCAGTGCTTGTCTGCAATAACCATCCCAGATCAAGCTGCATTTTAACTGCTCCATGCATCCTGTTGTTGCCTGCAATAACAGTTCTTGAATAGTGTCAGGAGTACTATGAAGGTAATGAATAAAGGTGTACCACCTTCCTCTTCATTCTGTTCCCCAAAACTAGGATGTGGGATTATTTAACTTACTGTGGAGGCTGACATTTGTGTGCACTATGACCAGTAGTTTCAGGGTGTTTTTACTCCACCTAATTCAGACATTGTATGAGAAAAATATTTTGGTTTTGTGTGTGAATTGGTTGTTCCTAGTTGATGGGCTATTATTCCTGGCACAGGGCCAGTCATTGCATAAGCAAGTATTGTGCAGTGCTCTGTTGCACAGCAGAGACAATCAGAGTCTATGAAAAGTGGAGATTTTCCAGCATCATTAATTCTGGGGAGAATGTTGAAGCCCTGGCAAAGGAACAGATTGTATCCAGAAGATGTGTAGTTATGCTGGGAGAAATGAAAGAACGGTAGAAAAACGCTATTATTGTTCTTTTGTTTGGTGAAGTGCTTGCAGCGAACATTTAATTTGTTCTTCATTTTCCCCTGCCTGGGGACTTAAAATCTATTCTCTGGTTGGGGGTTTGCCCTATTTCCATCTCAGTGGGGAGATGCTAGTACATATACTCCAGAGCAAACCATCCCTTGTTGTGAAGCAAAACTCCACACAGTTTGTGCCTAAAATGTTAAAAGGGGGTGAGACAGAGCACTCAGTGGGAATATCAACAGCACTGAGTTGGTAATGCAGAGGGAAGGCAATGGGAACCCCTGGATTTGCAGGGAGAGGGTGTGTGATGTGGAAGTGTCCCCATAGCTTGTTAATGCCTCCATGCTGTGAAGTGCCTGACTGCTGCTTTCATGAGTTTTTCTGTACTTAACTGTTACATGGTATAAAGACATTCTCACCCCACATTTAACAAAGGGAGGTAGGGACCAAGCTATTAAAAGGCTCAGACCAGGAGCCAGGAAAACAGATGTGTGCCCACAGTTCCAGCTGAAACCAATGAGCTAGCCACCTATGTACTTTCTGATACCTATCCTTAAGTGACTGGCCTAACAGTGTCCCCGGAGCTCAAGGACAAAGTCTCCAGTGAGTGCTCTTAACTGCTGGATTGTCCCAGAAGTGGTGGTCTCTGAACATTACCTCCTGCACCAGTCTTCTCTTGAACAGTAAGCCACTTCATGGTAGTTTATTGGAGTGGGTAATTCTCAGGATAATCAGGCTGCTGTGCTTTCTGTGGTGCCTCAGTGGTGCTTGGAAAAGTGCAATTTTGGTGTTTCTCTTACAGCTGTTTTGCTCCCCTTCTTCTGATTTATCTGCTTTCCTGCAACAAACATCAATCCTCCTTGTTAGGTAATTCCAGTAGGACCTGCTGAATCTGTGCTGTCTTCATGTATTTTCATTCTCTTTCCTTAATTCCTCCCTGAATTTCATCCTGAAAGGACACCAACTGATGTTCCATTCTGGAGAATAAGACAATGTTAAGTGTAAGTTCCTAACAGCTGAAGGTGCAAACCTGCTATAGCATTCTGTGCTTCTGGCAACCATGTTTCCTCACTGTAGGTAAAAGTGAAAATTGTCTTTATGAAGAAGCACTTTCAGGAAAAGACATGAGATTGTGAATCTGGAGAAGAGGTTACAGTCTCTGCCTCTCTTCTGGAGGTTTGCAGGTAAGTTGCTTGACAAGGTAGTCATGCTACTTTCCTTGCAAGCATATGGGGAAGATAAATCACTAATCAAATGATCTTGGATACTCTAGTAAGAACACCTATCAAATCACTATGCTCAGGTGCAACCAAAGATGATCTTTAGCGGACTAGGCTTATTTGTAATCTTCTTTTGGGAAGACTTGGTTCTGTTGCCACATTCGCCCCACTTGGCAGGAAAGAACAGACAGCTGCAACACAAATGAGCATTGGTTTTGCATTGCCATTTTGAATGTGTTGAGTACAATTCACATCTATAAATAAGAAGAGAGTTGATATCTAAAAGTATGAGCTGTTAAGGTTGTTGTCTTCATGATTTTTGGGGAGAAGGGGTGAGTTTTTTGGGAGGTTGGGCAGTATTTAGCCCACATTAGAGACACAGGTCAGGCCATAACTTTTATAAGCACACAGCCTCTTAAAGGTTTTGGATTACTGGAGCTGATGGCTTTCAGCAGACATGCTGTGAAGGTAAGAACATGATAATCCATTGACCCATATGGAGGCATTCTAGGTTGCTTATTGTCATCTTCAGTGTCTTTTGAAATTGTAAGTAAACTGAAGGGTGAATAGTGGGGTTTTTTCCCTGTCACAATATCCATCTGAGAAACAGAATTGGAGTGTGGAGATTTTTACTCCTTTATAACTTTTACCCCTTTATAAAAAGAAGTGTTGATTTTTGTTGCTTCCCAGTTGAAAGAGGTCCTTTCTGCTTAAGTCTCATGCCTCTGGAACAACTCCACAGAAAGATGTTTTTGCTTTTGATTTTTTGCAAAGCTCAGTAATTAGCCAATAGTAGTTAGCCAAGTTCCTCTTTGAAGAGCACTAAATAAAATGCACATCAGAGACATATTTGGAACCAAATAGGAGTGTGTCATTTTGCCTGCAGTCTTGTTCAACTCTTGCTTTTGAGGACAGTTTGGAAACAGAAGGTAGGGAGTGCTGTGGTTTGGGAGAAGAGGGCATGAATACACACAGAGGAAATGTTTCTTCTTCCTTTCCTCTGATTATCTGTTAGGCTGTGCTGTCTTTGTTTTGTCTTTTCACTACAACATATTTTTTTTTCCAGCTAATGAGCCAAATTTGACATGGAGATAGTGGATGAAGCTCTAGGGAACTCATTAGAGGTATTCCCTGTCAGAATTTTACTCGAAATACATGAAATTTAATCCTAAACCAAGGCAGATATTTATACCATGGGACATGCTGAAGCCTCTGGCAAGAGACTGCTTGGGAGGGTCCAAGTAGAAGCCTTCACCTTACCTCTGCAGTCTCATTTGAGCGTTGCTTTTAGTGTGCGTTTCAAGTATCTGTTTTGGGAAAATGATCTGTCCTCAGGCTGAAAGCAGTGCTGTGAGACACACTGTTCCCCCAGCCTGTTACATGGGGGATAATTCAAGCAGCAGCCCTAGCTTTGTTTTGTGACTCTTATCCCCAGTCCTACTTATATCTTGTCTCTCTCTCTGAACTCCAAACCCAGAGTTGTTTTTACCTAGTGAGGGTCTCTCAGGACAAGCACAGGGCACCTACCCAGCCACTCTCTCGCTCCCCCTCCTCAGGGAGAGAAGGTGAGACTTGGGACATCACATACTAATTATTGTCACGGACAAAACAGGCTTGACTTGAGTAGAATTAATTTATTTCCAGTTTAAAAAGGTCTGAATGATGAGAAACAAAGACGTAGCAACACCTTCCCACCCCCACCTTCTTCCCAGACTCAGTTTCCCTCCTTCTTCCCTGACTCCTCCACCTTCCCTCCCCAGCAGCGTAGGGGTTGTGGTCAGTCCATAACAGGCTGCTTCTGCTGCTCCATTCTCCTCACACCATTCACTTGCTCCAGCCCAGGGTCTTCCCACAGGTCACTGTTCCTTCAGGGCATGTCCCCTGCTCCACCATGGTCACCCCGCGGGCTGCAGGGGACTCTGCTCTGGTGTCTGGAGAACATCTTTCATGTCCTCCCTGTCCACCTCATGCTCTGCCTCCCCTTTCAGGCCTTGGGCTGTTTCTCACACGTTTTTCCCTCATTCCTCACAGCTGTGAGGAGGTTTGCCCTTTATTACATAAGCTTTCCCAGAGGGTGCCATCAGCTCCTGAGCTGGGCTCAGCTGTGCCTGGGGTGGTGCCCTTGCAGAACCGGCTGGAACCGGCTGTGCCCGGCTGTGGCAGCCCCAACCCCTCCTCGGAGAAGCCCCTGCAGCCCCGCCAGTCGCTGGGTGCCCATAGCGCGGGTTGGATTTACCTCAGAAAAATGTTCTGAGGCATCCAGCTGTCCCTGCTTGTAGGACACAAATGACTGCTGAGCTCCAGAGCACCTCTCCCAGGATGGTAAAATGTCCTCTGCTACGGGACAGCTGAGGTTAGTGGTTGGGGATTGTGATTTTTCTGGCTTGGCTTATTTCTGCGAAGTGTGAGGAACAGGAGGTAGGAGCCAGGCGTGGCCTTCCTTCTGCTTTACAGAGATCTTTTTTTGTGTGTTACTACAAGGGAGACTCTGAGGTCATCTGAAAACGGCCTGGAAAGGCAGCGAGTGTGGGTTTGTAGGCAGTTCCGTGAGGTAACCATCTTGCCAAGGGACAGGGGCAGCACAGGCATCAGAAGTGCAAATGCTGACAGACAGTGCTGCTGCCTCCTCTGCTCCTGACCTTCCAGTCCAGAAGGCGACAAACCACTGATCACTCCTGTTGTCCTTGTGCTGTTGTCAGAAGGGAGGCAGGAGGTTTGGGAGCTGCTAGTGACAGGGTTGTGCCTGTGTAAAACACATTCATAATGGAGCTGAGGGATGGGTGAGCCCGGGGCTGAGGCACAAACTGAGGGACCTTACAGATGGGCACTCTTTAGGCTGTTGCTGCTGAGTATGTGGTTGCATGTCAAAGCTGTTCCTTTGGTGTTTTCCATTTTACTCCCTTTCAATTGCAGTTTTTGAAAGACTAAAACCCCAAAAAGCTGTTGGTAAAACAAGCAGTTTGGTTCTGACTTATCCAGTTATTCAGTCACAGCAGAGTTCAGACAAAGGTGCAGACGTCAAACTGTTGGCTCTGCAAACCAAAAGATTTCAGGGGATCAAGAACAAAGCTCCGCTCAGAAGTCTGAAATGGAGACCCAAAGGCAGCTGCTGTTAGTCTGAGGGGTGCCTTTTTCCAGATTTCTGTGTCGTGTTTGTGCTGGATGAGACCAAATGTGTTTTAGGGGAGTTTTAGCAGATTTATGCAGGTTGAATAAGGCCTGTGTGGTTGTCCAATAGCTTTCCAAATGTGTCCCATCACTGTATCCCAATCTGAGGCACGTTGCCTCAAAAGCGGACTGGGAAGAATAATCATGCTAGAAGTGGAGGAACTGGCAGATCAGTAAGCAACAAAGAATCTATCCTCCACCCTTGTGACACACCTGCATGCAAGCTTAGTAAAGCTGATGTAGAAAGAAACGTCAGTGTTTTTGTGGTTCACTTGCTTTAGAGGCCAGTTTGGATGCAGCAGAGGGAGTGCTGATCTTTGGGAAAAGAACTAAATGCATGTGGAAGAAAAGCTGACTTTCCTCTTCATTCTTCCCCTGGGGAAGGGTTAGTGTGTGGTTAGCATGTTTAGTGGCTATTCTGGTTTTGAATCATCATCACTGAACTGGAATTCTATCAAGTCAGAAAGGAACAGAAGAGAGTCATAAATGAGTACTTGGTCTCTGAACAGAGACCAAGATGCAGTCATGGCTTCCCAGAGCACTGGCCTCAACTGAGAGTTTTCCGGTCCATTTTGTTTTGTGAACTACTTCTTGGCAGCCTTAAACCAGCTATTGCATCTATGTCAAGAGCAGTTGTTTAATGCCAGTAAACTGCAAAACAGATTCTCTTGTCCATTGAGAATCGTCCCCAACTGCTGGGAGCTGGGTTGTCTGGGCTCCCTGCCAGCTGCCCTTGAAGGCTGTTACACCTGCTATGCTGTCAAGATAGGACAGTAGTAAGAGTTTGTATTAAGACACAAGATTGCCTCTTCTGAGCAGTGAAACAAATGTGAGCTGGTGGTGGACAGAGTGATCTCTAAAGGCAAAATGTTTAATCCTCTTTTGTTTCCTTTCGTAAGATGAAAACATTTATATTTTGTATCTTTAGTCAGCAGCTGTCCACTATCTGCCTGCCCCAAACAGTGCACACTCCTTTATCTTCCAAGTACTTGTGATGAGGATTGAATTGTAAGTTAAAAAAGAAAAAAGCCTTGGCAGTGCAGAAGGGCCTTCACAGGCTTTGAAGTGTGTGAAATAAAAATAGATCAGACAAGCCTGTGCTTCCAGCTGCTTTTTGTATCCTTACCTCAACAAAATTATTACTATTTATTTAGACAAATTCACAGGAATTGAGGGACCCTTGTGGTGGCCTCTGTGCTAAGCATATTGCTACCTGGAGGTTGCTAAGATGGTTACTCTGATTTTTTTGGTCAGAGGCTGAGGTAAAAAAAAGGATGGAGGAGTGAGGAAGGTGTTGTCCAGTCAGGTAAGGAGGGAACAAGTGCATTTCTGTTTGAGTAACTGAAAAGGCCTGATCTCTTCCTTCTTCCTTTTGCTGTCTGGCACCAGTGGCTTCATTACCTGTGGTGCTGCACCCCCAGAAGTGTGCACCTCCCTGCAGCTGGGCTTTGTGGGCTGGCTCTGCTAGAGCACTCTGCCTGACCTAAGGCAGAGCCCCAGCTGACAGTGCTTATCAGCATTGCCAGGTGGCCATCTCCCTCGGCTTTGGGAGCCTGCAAGAGGGTGTGCTGTGCTGTGCTGTGCCAGGTAGGAAGCTGCCTGCTGGGAGGGGTGCTGGGTAGGAAGCTGCTGTCAGCACAGACTGGTGGAGATAAAAGTTGTCTGTCTCGTGTCAGGCTATGATGTGATTGTAGCTTGGAGAAAGGGACCAAGCAATCCCAGGAGGATGAGGGTTTTCTGAGAGGTATTGTATAAAGTCTGGGAAAATTAAGATGGTGCGAAGGTGTGGCATGGCTTTGCACCTGGTGACCTCTCCTTCCAGAAAACTACTTTTGAAAGGTGTTCTTAAACGTCTTACTTTGAGATCTGTTGTGAGACTGATTTCCTGGTGGGAGGTCAGGGGTGGGGAAGGGGCTGTGATACTACCCTGTGCAGGTGCAGCTTCCTCAGTGCTTTGTGACATAGATCGCATCCCAGACTAACCATCTGAATCCTGCACAGGGAGAGAGGGAGGGAGGCTGGGAAACTGCAGATGACAGGGATAGCCTGGTGTATGAGTCCTGATACTGGGGTGTCTGTACTGCTTGAAGTAGCTGAGGTTACAGCCCTGCACCAGCAAGTGCAGAACTGAGGAGAGTATTTATTCAGTGTGGCAGGGATCCATCTTTCTTGCTGTGTTATTTGGCAGGAGACAGAGGCTCACTGCAGGGCAGGCCCTGATTTAGGGGCATAACAAAGGTGTTCCCTTTGAGTATCAGTGAGGAGCCCTGAATTAGCAGCTCATCCCTATAATCCCCTTTGAGAGCCCTGAGCTTTCTCATTCAGTGCAAGGAAGGGCTCATTTGATTTGTGTCATCCTCTCTGGTTTGTTAATTCAGCTTTTATGAAAGTACATTTCATCTGCAGGGGGGCACTGGGGTGCTTCACAGCTCTGGAGCTGGACATGCAGCACTGTGTTCCTGCTGAGTCCTGCACCTGTCAGTGCAGTCAGCAGCTGGCAGGGAACAGCTGGGTGTGCCATGGTAGTTTCTTCACAGCTAGGTTGCATCCTGTTGGGGTTCATCCAAGACACAGGGGCAGCTTTGTAGGCCAAGACCTCATAATTTGCATGTATTTATTCACAAACAATTCTCCATGGGGAAGTTTCTATGGAAAAAAAACCAAACAGGTGCATATGGAGGAATAAACATGGATTCCACAGCTGCTCAGCTGAGCCAGTCCATGTCAAGCCATTCTTTATCTCCAGCTACTGGAGCTGCCAACTAGCAGCAAGGAATCACCAGTGATTATCACAGAATTCCCTTGCAAGGGGCTGAATATCTCCTCTCCATTAGCACAGCTCAGACTAAAACCACAGCTTTCACCAGGGCTGGAAACAGGCTGCACAGCTCCTTCCTGGGGCTGAGCCAGGAGCTTTGCAGGGAAGCACTGCATGGGTGGTAGGCTGCATGCTGAGGGTCTTGTCTTATTTTGGGGGGGTTGTGACTGTTATGGAAAAGCTGTGAAGATGCATTGGTTCAGAGCCTAACAGAGAGTGCTGAGAGCCAAAGACCAATGCTCAGCACCCCTGCTCCTCTTTCTAGGTAATGCCACTGACTCACTATGCAGCTCCAAGTCTTCATTTAAATGCTTCGTGCCTGAGTTTTCTTCTTGGCACAGAGTGCTGCTCTACTTAGACGGTAAGAGTTTAAGCAGATCTTGCTGACATTTGAAATGCTTTTCATTTTTGCTGAAACATATTTTGGAAGGAAAAGAAGAAAATAATACCATCTCTCCCATAGCAGGGCAGGAAAAGGATGCCACACTGAGAGGAGGAAAATGAGGTGTAAGAGTCAGGCAGTGACCTTTGGAAGCAGTGGTCTTTGGCTATTTGAGCCTTTACTTGAGCAAAACAATCTCATGCTCCCCAAATACAGTCTTTGTCAGAGCAATTAGTTCTCCAGATTCATTTAGAAAGGCATAAAATGGTTTTGGGTGACAACTGTGCAAGGGAGCACATAGTCCCTCCCCACCTTGGGTTGTGCTGGGGCCTGGCTACCTTTGCACTCCTTGTTCCCCATCTTCCTGGACAAACATCATATGCTGGCTATCTCAGAGCTTTTTCTCTTCCTCCTCCACTGGGATGGGGCAACTAGCACCTAGTCCTAGCTCTGTTTGCTTTACTTTGTTTCATATTCTGCTCTTTTTGGTCACCCTGACAGAGGCTTTTCAACACTTTCATTTGCAGGTTAACACTGTGAAAGTTATGAGGTCCTGCTCCAGGGATGAGTGTGAACAGGACTGGATCCAGCATTTGCAGCATGAGGTTGTAATACTCAGCACAGTGTCTCTAAATCCAGCTTTCTTCCTTGGGGGACTGGTCTGACTTGGAACTTTTGGTAGTTGATAAGAGACACTGATAGCTTGATACCTCCCAGTGCCCTCACACTCTTGGTCCAAAGGGGATAAATCACTTGATAAATATCATGGATTTGCTTCTTGTGATGTTGTATAAAATCAGTAAGGAGCTTGAAAGGTTTATCTATTTCATGTGAATTTCTGTATCTTAGATTATGAGAGTTGCTTATATGTGTTGAGGCTTCCAGAGAGAATCAGCGGAGGAAGGCAAAAGTTGCCATTGTTCATTTAGGAGGGCCAGGATTTATGTGGTGTTGGGGGTTTTTTTTGTTTGTTTTTTTCTAATAAGTCTGATTTCTTTATCTTTTAACTCCTCAAAAGCACACCTGCTCTCTGAATTCCTGTGTGGAGAGATAATTGAGAGGACTTGGCTAATCAGCTATAGCCTGATCAGTTTATTTGTACAAGGGCAGCACACTACCACATCCAGGTTCCACTTTCCTTGGACAAATGAACCTCTCACACCAATGCAGGTGGTATGTGCTGATGCTCTCCTACACTGCTCAGGCACTGCATGAGGACTCTTAGTCCGTATTCTTCCAGTGTCTGGGCTAGTGGCTTGATCTGTGAACAACCCAGATACTGAGACTCCACAGTACTTCGCCCTCATGTCCAAAAGAAACGTTTATTAAGTTTACATAGCGCATGAGCAAGGGGGAGAACACTACAAACATTGTATCAGTGGTTTGGTTTTTGGACAGCACTGGTGATGCAGTTGCTCATGCCATGTCCCTGTTAGGAGGTATATGACATGCCGTGAGGAGCCAAAGCTTCACTTCCCACCTTTCCCAGCTTCACTTCCCTCTTCACTTTGGGAAGTGCCCACCTTTGGCACGTTCACTGCTTGCTCCTCTAGCGCCGCAGTCCTGCGCTCAGATGTCTGCTTTTCCTCAATTTTGCTTGGAGCTTGTAATTTTAGTAAAAAAGCACAGGTTTTTGAAACCAATCCTGCCACTCCACAAGACTGCTCCCCCTCCCATCCCATCCTAACTCATCCCATCCCCCATGCTCCCACCAAACACATACCTCCTTCCCCTCCCTCTCACCCCGGTCACACAGCAAATATCCTGATGCTGCAGTTCCACGCCATGTGTCCGCCCCAGCCTATGAAATCCGATGGTCTCTGACCAAGTCCCTTTGTTCAGATGTCAATACAAAACACACAGTAGGAAAAAAACAAAACAAAAGGAGCCAGACACAAGAGGGAGACACACTGCCGGGCTCCAGCTCTGGTCTCTGAGCCCTTCAGCTAAGCTCCACAGCAGCTAGGCTCTTGGGATACCTCCTTCCACACTCAAGGCTGCAGGTCCCAAGGTTTCCAAGGTACATGGGAAAAGGAAGAAAGGAAGTAAACTACAAGTCTGTTTCTGTTTTAGGTTCCCTCAACCCAATGGCTGCTGGAGGATATTCTTGACTCCGAGAGGTCTTTTCCCGTCTTCCATTGAGACCCTGCCTGTTCACTGTAAGTCACTGGTTTCTCTCTGGAACATGGGCAGTGGGTTTGGTAGTGAGGGGAGGGAACAGAGCATGTTGTGGGGGGGATGATAGGCTTTGATCTCACAGCAAGTCGGGGGGGAAGATATCAGGGAAGGTGAGAGAAAAGAGCCAAAGGAAGCTGGTAAAGCTGACCCTCTGCTTGATGTTTGTACTCAAGACTTTCCCTTGGGGTGGCTTCAGCGTGCCAGCACCAGCCCGTTGTCCAGTCACCTCTCACAGCCTTGCTGAGAGAAAGCACGTGGCGGGGTGCTTTCTGCTGCTTCGTCCTCTGGCTGGCTGCCCTCCTGCCCGCCGGAGATCTCCGAATCGAGCGCCTCATAGATGGTAGGCAGCGTGGTCTGCTGGCTGAGGCGCTTGCGCAGGCCCACGAGCAAGGGCTGTGGCATGGAGGAGACATCCACGTTGTTGCCAAGATCAACCCAAGCCAGGCAAGGGAACTTGTTCATGTCCTTCATGGCATCAGTCAGCTCCTTCATGGTCGCCCGCGTCAGTCGGTTGCCATTGAGTGAAAGGTGAGTGAGCTTGGGTAGTGCCCAGAGGAAGGGCAGCAGCAGGCGAACCATGTCGTCGTTCAGCTCGGTGAAGCTCAGGTCCACAGAGGTGAGGTGGTCCCCATTGTTCTGCAGGTAGTATGCCATGCGGTGGACATCTCGCATGGTGAGGGGAATCCCCGACAAATCCATGGAGTCCTGGCTCACCTTCTTCTGCAGGCTGGTCTTCAGGCTGGGAAGGGGGAGAAATATCAGTAAGGGAACTGCTACCATCCATCTTTTACCCAAGTCACAGATCACTTGGGACAGGGGAGAACTCGTTAAGAACATGGGCTAGTATGTCAAGCAAAGGGTTAATAGAGCTCATTTGGGAAACAAGCACAAGGTTTGCACTATGCCCCTGGGCAGACTGTGTCCTGGGGCTTTCCTGTATATTCTCAGCACTTACACATGAACTTTGCCAGAACTGGCTAAACATAGGATGCCAAAGTGTCTTGCACTAGCACATTTCAAAGGTTTGTTTGTATGTGTGTCTACAGATGTTCATGCATGGAAAGCAAAACTAACCAAGGCAAGAAAATTTTTCAAGTGCCCTAGTTTGGACTGTGTGTGGGCTGTTTGTGTAATACCTTTCCAGGTGGCTTTTGCAAAGAGACTGTGTGGCAGGGCTGCTGCAGAGGACAATAGTGTTAAAAGGCTGAGAAATGGCTATTTTATCAGGAAAATATCTGTAGGCAAACAGCATTCCAGGAGTGGATTTACTGCATGTCCCTTTAAAAGCCTTCCCAAGCAGCCCTTAGTCAGTAAGCAGCACCAGTGGCTGCCTATTTGGGTCTCTGTGGTCAGCAGATCATCTGGGATCTGTTGCAGCTGTGAAGAGGCAAGGAGGGCATAAGGGGGCTCAAAGAAACCCAGAGAGATGGTGTCAGCCATTTCTTAGATCTGCTGCAGCTGTGAGGAGGTGGGGAGGTCATAAAGGGGGCTCAAAGAAATTAAGAGAGATGGGTTCAGACATTTTGTTTGCTGTCTGCCTGGCAAGTGGAGTGAGGAAGAGGTAGGAAAACTTTACAGCAGGCAAAGCTGTGCTATGGGGCTGTTGGGTAGGTGAAAGAGGATGGGATGTGGAGTTGTACAATGGACTGTGAGTTTCTGAGAGTGCTGTGAGAAGTAGGAACTGTGGGGTTATAGGAGCTGGTGGGCATATGTTGAAAGTTCAAGGAGAAATATATGTTAGTGTAAAGTAGGAGAGCCTAGTACCTTAGCATAAATGATGTGAGTCTTGATGACCTTTCGGCCACATCTAACGTTAAGGATAAGGGATACTTAGTAGGATCCCCTCTAGTGTTGTTAGTCATGTGCTCAGCTGGTCTTGAAGTGCCTTGCTGAGCTTAGGAGGAGCAGGGTGGGTTAAGAATTAACCACCAATATGAACATCCCCACTCTTCCTATCTGGCTCTCTGTAGTGTCCTGCACACCTGTGTCACAGCCAGTCCCTGAGAGCAGTGGGTACATGGGATCATGCAATTCCCTTGGAGGAGGCTGCAGCAGCACAGGAGCTCCCGTGGCAGGTGAGAATGCCCTTATGAGCCTCAGTGTTTCCAGGCCCCTCTGTGGTTTCAGAGAGGATGTGATGCTGCCTCTACAGCTTTGCTTTACATATGCAGTTCATGGCATCCTGGAAACTCCAGTCCTTAATAATCCGCCCCCCAGCAAGTGTTAATAGCAGTGATCAAATGTGGATTAGTGCAGGAAGCAGCCCTTCATGCATGCAGTCAAGAATGGCAAACCTGTAGCTGTGCTTCCTTGTAGGAGTGTGAGGTGGGAAGACCTCATGGCCTGCTCTGTCAATTCAAGCCCACAAATTCCTGCTCAGGGTTTAGCAGCACTCTGTTCAGGCTACTTGTGTGCATCTTTCTGCTTCCTGTGAGAATTCACTGTGCAAGGCTGAGGTTATAGCTGCAGCCATGCATTTGAGCTTATGATCTCCCTTGCTAGAGAGGTAATAACAGCATGGGCTAACTTATGTTCAGACCTAAATGTTTAAAGTAGCCTCATGATGTTTACACTTTACATCACATACACTACTCCTCAGTGGATCATGGGAGGAGCAAGGGGAGTAGTGCTTGTCTGTACTGTCAAACAGCAGATGCTGATGTACTGGTGAATTGCAACTGGTCCTAAAGAATGCAAGTGAGCTCTCCAAAGGGCCTTTGCTTGAAGATTATCTCTGGTATCAGGGCCCCAGAGACAGGATTCTGAAGAATTAATGGCATTGCTCATAGCAGTGGTGCAGTTTAACTGCTGTAATAGCAGTAGGGTTTGTGAACTGTGTGTGCTGCAGTCTTGGTGGCACTGGGATAGCCTTCATTTCCTCGTAATCCAGGAGATGCCTGCTATCATCCCAGGCTTCCTGGGAGATGTATTTCTTCAGGTCTTCTGGAAAAACAATGTGTGTGCATTTTTTGCCACAAAAGAGGGTTCAGCATATATAAAATCTTATCAGGGACTACCTCAAGGCTGGAAGAGTCTTGGATCTCCTTTATGCCATCTCCTATACAATATTACGCCTTTAGTTGTGCTAGGTGTTTTATCTGGGCATTTGATAAGAAATATTTGTTCTAGCAAAACCAAGCATCAGATCCACGTTGGAAAGTGCCTCATATTAAGTCAGGGCATTAGGTCAGATTAAGCCAGAAGAAATGAATCTTGAGTGTAAATGTGACTGTACAGGGGAAACAGCCCCCTGTACCCAGCAGGGGCTGATACAAGAGGTGAGACAAAAGCCTGGTCTGGCCCATATTGGTTTAGAGTAAGACTTTGAGGTGTGGGGGAATACAGAACAAGCATAGAAGCAAGCCTATATTTACTTCAGTGCCTGCTTTATCCAAATGCAGCCTGGGGCTCCTGGAAATCCTCTTCCCTGGTGCTGTCAACCCATAGGAGATCCTGGTGAGGGGGTAGAAAGGAGACATAAACACAGGGACACTCCTCCGGCCTCAAGCCTTATCCGAGTCTGTGCAAAGCCTCCTCTGACCTTCCTATTGTAAAGCTACAGGGAGTAAGCCTTAGAGCTCCCAGTTTGGGATGGGAACCAGGCTGGAGTGGGGACCACTGGAGGGCATGTCTGAGCCGGCACCGCTCCCCCTGCTGGGCCTCAGCATTCAGGTGCCGTTTGTCCTGCTGTGGCTCCAACAGCAGCTTTCTTAATAGGGTGGCAAGTTTGAACGGCTCTTGGAGTCCCCTTTTGAGTGACTTAGCTCTGAGTGCAGACAGTGACAGGAGATATGTCAGTAGGACAAAAGCAATTTGCTTGTCTCTCTCTGCCCCTTAAGCCTCCTCTCCTGTTGACTGCTATGTGGGGACTGCAGCAGTAAGTATGGATCCTGCTCTGACCAGAGCAAGTACCTTCTGCTGCTCTTCCCAGCAACAAGCCAGTACCCCAAGGAGAGACCTTAATCAAGCAGACAAATTACATTTTCATAATTGATTCTTCAAGCTGGACTGCTCCTGGCTGAATGTGCTTAAATCCTCCAGCCTCTTGTCCTGTGCCAGGGCCCTCCCTTTCTCCTTTGCTGGCTTGTTTTCCTTTCCTTTCCTTTCTTGTGTTTGCAGCTGCTTCTTGCCCTCATTTCTGTACCTGCCAGGGCTACTCTGGTCCTCCTGTCTCAGCACTGTGGGCTCCTCCTGTGTTTAAGCTGTTGTCTTGCCTGTAAAAATAACTCCATTTAGGGATGTGTCTGTAGAAGTCTTGCCCTGGTGGACATAGCCCCTAATGCTGCAGCCAGGCCCTCAGCTCTCTGGTAAGTGCTGAAGCATGAGACCTGACACTTCATGCATGCTTTGAGCCCTGGCAGCTCTTCTCCTTGCCTGATTGATGTTCTTGTGCAGCTCCAGGAGTTGCATCCACCATCTCTGGAGCAGGGCAAAGAATAGCTGACGACTCCTCCTCTGTTGCTTTAGAAGGAAATATATCTGCTGGCAGAAACGGCACAGGGAGGTGTGGGTAGATGCTTTAATCTGACACTTGGTATTTTTTGGGAGTTCTGTTAAGTTCTGTTTCTCTTGGGGTGGAGGGCAGGGGCACAATACACTGGACCCAAAGCTCTCAGACACTTGTGCAGCAGCTGAAAAAATGACAGGGTTATTTCCAGGGAAATTGGTTATCTGTTATCCTCTAATTTCTGCAAGTAAAATCGGCTTAAAGCTTCAGCTGCAGAAGCTTTTTTCCTTTGTGTGAGACAAAGCAGCTACTTAGTGACATGGCTCTCGATGCCCATGGGAGTTGTGGGCAGAGGACTGCAAAGCACTGGAGGCTGGATTAACCTAATACTGCTGCAACTGGCACTGTGTGTGGATTTATAATTGTGGGGATTTGCATCTAACAGGGATCTGCACCCTGGATGCAGACTGTGTTTGTATTATCTGCAGCAAGCTTAGAGAGGAAACAACCCTCCACTCCTTCTGATGCTGGAGAAGTGGCTGCAAGTGAGAAATCCTGTGAAACCTCAGAGTAGGAAGCAAGGGCAGTCAGCAGCCTGTCCTCTGCTGCCTGCCTGGAGCTAGATGCAGCATCTGGTAAGGAATGGTGCTTGCTTGCCCTGCTGTGTGTACAAGGGACCAGAACCCTTCTTGCAACCCTAGTCCAGCCCTCCTGAGGGAATGAGTTCATTTAGGTACATGATCTTGTTTCTTGTGTTGAACAAGTAGTTCCTTGCATCATTTCCAATTCCCTCATTAGGGTCTGGTCTTTTCTCCCACTTATCCCTTCTCTAGGTGCCCACTGTGCTCTTCAGTGGGCACTAGCCAGCAGTGTCCAGGCTGTGATCACCTCCAACAGCCTCTGCAGGTGCCTCTGCCTCCTGGTACCACTGGGAACCCTGATCACACGTGGTGTGTGGGTCTCTTTACACTGTAAGATAAGGGGAGAGGACAGTTCCTGCCTCTCTACAGAGTTTACTCACCAGCTCATGTCTGCCCAGCTGACATCTTTGTGAGCAGCAGCTTCTTAAAAACATTGTGTGAGGCAGTTCCTGTATTTCCATTTGACTATGGCCATGTGGCTTTAGTTAACTGGTACTCTCAAACTTGGCTTCCTGTCTCTAAAGCAGGAATGATGGTGCCTGTTTACCCTGTTGCATAAGCTCTAGTTAATATTCACCTCATGCCATGTGAAGGCTAGGATCTCATCTGCCAGAGCAGTCATCTGCAGTCCTGAGTGATGTTTTCATGGGGAAAAAAAAAAGACAAAAAACAAAGATAGAAAGCCCTTTACAGCTGTTTCCTTGCAGTCTTGTGAACACAAGCACTTTCATTGCATTTTAAAACTAAACCTAATGCTGCAGTGTCTGAGCAGTGCACATCAGTATCTGAGGAACAGAGCTATGAGCCCAGGAAGGGGATGCTCTGTTCACCAGCTTTGGATTAGCCAAGATGCTTCACAGTGAAATTCACTCAAGGTGAAAACCATGGTGAGACATGTGAAAAGAAAAAGAGTTTGGGAGTTACTAACCCCTTGCACACAACTGCCTTTGTTGGTCTTTGTTCTTCCAGAACCAGTTAGTGTGGAAAATCTGAGGGTTTTTTTCCATGCCAGGAACACCCTGCTTTTAAAGATCACTCTGTATGCTGCCTGCCTGTTTTGTGGATTCAGGTTTGATCCTTTGCACTGACCAAAGGAAGCAGTTACACTGTAGTAGCCAGCTCTGGGGATGATGGAAGTGGATACATAGGTTTCGGGATGTGGCTTTGCCAAGACAGCTCAGTTGTAATCCACAGCTTGTTGATTGCAGAACTGGGCTGTGACCTAGCTCTAGCTTAAGTGGGGAGCAGGTTTGTTGTTAAGTTCTAGAGGAACATATCTGTGCGTATCTGGAGCTCTCAGGTCTGATGCTTTGAGGATTCAATCTATTTGTGAATACTGAGTATCTGGTGGGCTCTATAGCATGAATAGTACAAGGCTATTTCTGCTTGATGGAAGTAGGAGTGGTTCTTAATAAAGCATACAGTTCCAGATGTCCTGGCATTGCACTGTATAGCAACAGGAGTGCTAGAAGAAATGTATCTTATCCTTTTGGCTTTGTCAGCTTACATGGGTGGCTCAGGTTTTGGGTCCCACTGAGAGCAGATGAGGATGTAACAACAGTTTGTTTGTTTCTGACTTCCTGGTTTGCTATTTAGCAGTGGGAAAGAACACCTGAGGTGTGATCCAGCTCCAGTATTGGAGGTCCTTTCCATCTCCCATACCACATCTCTACAGCAGCCCAAACGTAATTAAAACCTGGAAGATGCTCTAAGCTTTCTGTATGATTGGGCTTGTTAATTAATTATTATCTCCTGGACCCATCTGACATGCTGCCAGAAAGCAGAAATCACATTTCAGAGGAGAACAAGAGGGTCCTGCATCAGCTTTGTAAAAGTCAGAAGCCAAAGCAGAGGAGACTGCAAAAGTGAGAGGAGAATTCAGTTCCTGAGTGTGGTCTCCACCTCCCTGCTGTCCTAAATCCCCACTAGATTTTAGAAATGCCTTCAAAGTATTGCTGCTACACCTGTGCTTCTCATGGGACCTTGAAGGCAGGATGGATACATGCCAAGGGCATGTGTTCAGAGACAGATTATAGTAAAATACTCTCACTAGCAGAGGGAAGTGGAGAATTCAGATCAGGTGAAAGCAGCCTGGCTGGACAAAATTAGGTCCTGATATCTGCAAACAAAGCAGCTTTTTCTTGCCTTCCTGCTACTAACAACATCCATTTTCTTGCAAAGGCCTCAGATGCCAACTCTGCAGGTGCCTTTTGCTGCAGACTGCAAACCAGTTCCTCTCCAGTCTTAAAAGAAAAAGCTCTGCTGTTTAATATTTAATGTAAATTATTCTGTGCTTTATGTAACACCTTGCAGCTGGGCCTGGCTGCCAGGCAGGGATGCCCATTTTAGACCTGTATTTCCCTCCATCTCACATTCCCTGGTTGCCCTCTCCCTGCTTGTGCTCACAGCTGCTCTCTGCCTGGCCAGTACTTTGGGCCTGACCTGTCTGTGTGGGATTTGGGTTCAGGGAGTCCAGCTTGTCCTCTGGCTACAGTCCTCCTCTCTGTGGTGTTAGTGATGAGTCTGCAGCAGGCAGTTCTCTGCTCTCCCTGGCCTGTGCAGTCAGAGGGAACACCTTCACTTTGACTGTCTAGCCTGGAGTCCAATTGGAAAAGAGGTCTGGTCTGCTTGCAAACAGGAGTATGGAGGCAGAAGGTTGAGTTAATAGTGACAGGGAGGGATTCTTTCCCTTGGAAATGCAGGGTTTCAGCAAAAGGGAGCTTGGAAAAGGATGGAGACAGCCACCAGCTCTCTTTATCTCCAGCACTTCTCTTTAAGCCTCTCTATCTTAGGAGGGGATGGGGATGATGTCAGACCTGCTGTCTATATCCTGCATTTCCAGCACTCTGCAGGATCCCATAGGGAAAATGTCATCTCACTGAGTGGGTGTGGAAAAGAACTCGCTCAGCTCTGGTCCCTCAGTCTCTTTCTGTGCTGTGGTTCCCACCTGCAAACTGACACGAACAGTCCTGTCCTGTGGGCTGCTTGGAGAGAGAGCAGTGAAACCCACGCAGTGCTCTGGTTTGGTTGCAAAGTGGGGCTACAGGTATGAGAGGCAGATGGCCTGGAAATCGTGGTATTAAGGATTTTGTTCCAAAAGATGCACTGGGCATCTGCCTCCGAGTCAAAACGAAAGGCACGATGGAAATGTCATTTCCCGTAGGGAATTTTAAGCTGCTGGCACATGCATCAAAGACCGAAAGTCTCAGGAAAGCCCAAGACCATTCTCAGAGCGCTGCCAATTTTGCATTTCTTTTTAGAAATGCTGCATTTATACCTGTGAAGCTCGTGGGGCTGACATGAGCTCCTCTTAGTCACTTCTTTGTCTTTTTTTGCATTACTGGTGATCTGTGTCACAGGAACAGGCTTTGCTTGAAGAAAATGACATCAGAAAGGGTGGATTTAAAAGAAGTAGGGGTGGCTTTTTGATCTGCTTAGAAAAGCCAGACAGTGTTAAGGAGAGAAGTGTCAGTGTCTGAACATGTTTGTAGCAGTGGAAAGCAGCTACCATCTGGTAGCTGTCTGTGGCCAGTGTGCTTGTGTCAGGTTCTTGTGTGTAAGGCTCTGCATCATTCTGGGTCCCTCACTTCTGGCATAGAAGTGGGAGGTAGTTAAGGATGGTCACCTCTCTGCCAGCCACCTCAAACTGGTTCCTCCTGAATGGGGTGATCAGCTTGGGGCAGTACCTTGTAATGGGAGACTTTTGCCACAGGCAGGGAAGTTTTCCTCAGATAAACAAGGACAAAGTGGGATGCAGAGCTGGGAGCTGGCTGCCCTTAGCACAGGGGGGTGTGCCTCTGTAAGGCTGCCAGCTTTGGTCATGCTTCTAGGGCCAAACACCCTGGGAGCCCTGCTGGCAGGGCTGGCTGCACTGTGCAGTCAGTGGGATTGGTTTCACTGCCCTTAGGAGAGGCTGAAGAACTGTGAGACTACATAAAAAGGAGTCAATTGCAAACCAGACCTGGGAGAGGGGCACCAACCCTGTGCCACTTGGCTGAGGTTTTCTGAGACTGAGCAAAGGCTGCTGTGCAGGTTTTCTGCTCTGCTTTTCCCTGAGAAGGGCAGTAGTGGCAGACTGGGGTGGTGCTTGGCTACAGGAGAGTTTCTCCTGGCAGATCCCCCCTCTCCATGCACACTGTCCCCTGCAGGCTGCTTACCACACTTGGGACTTCCTCCGGGGCATGCCGTGCCGGTGCCATTTCGAGTGGGGAGTTAGGTGGTAAATCAGCTGCCTGCAGATCCTGTCAGAGGATTTCCAGGGGTCATATTCCTGAAAGTAAAGAGAGAGCTTGGCCTCACTGTGCACCACAGCAGGATAGGAAGCAAGGGGGAGGACAGAGGAAGGTGGGAAAGGATCGGGGGTGGTAATGGAGCAGGGGAATGTATACAGGGGAAGAGATGTGAAGAGGATGAAAGAGAAATGCTGCAAAGGCTTGAGATGCCCCTGTGCCACATGCCATCTCCCCCTGGGGTGAAGGAGGACGAGTAGCTCTGCACTGCCAGGGAGAACTCTAGCCCAGTCACCATGTTCTTGCCCAGAGTGGGGCTACAATTTCACACACTACAAAGGAGCAAGTGGAACTCAGCAGAGGGGGTTATTTTCTAGAGCTGTGGCACAGTGTCCTGCTCTAAGCCAGGAAGGCAGGAGTACCTGACAGTCTGAGAAGGGCTCTGTGCAAGGACCCCATGTGCTCTTCTCTGCAAAAGATCTCTGCTTTCAAAAAAGCCCAGTGTGGGGCCAGCATGGGCATCTCAGCTCCTCACTTCTGTATCCTTGGCAGCACCTTCCCCAGATGCACAAACAAGGTACCAGCTCTGTGTTTCAGGACTATGCTAAATTTCTATCAGTTACCTTGTTGTCATTCTTCCCAAACTCCAACTGCTTATAAGTTTCCAGACTAATTATCTGTTCTTGCTGTAATTATCTTGCTGTAATTATCTGTTTCTTGCTGTAAGAGATATGCCCTGGGACATATCTGCCCCTCCTGCAGCAAGGGGCCAGGAGACAGAGAATCAAAGTTCCCCATGCTCCATCTGAATTACTTGCAGTCCGTTCTGCTCCTGGGGGTTTGAGTTTAGGAGCTTCTCAATACCAGCAGTTGCCTCAAGCCCCTGCAGTAACTAGTCAGGAAAAGATGGCACCAGGATGGTCACTATTTCCCTGGGTTTATTTTTGCACTGGGGTGTGCAAAAAGCTGGGAAGTCTGCTCCCTCTATCCCATTTTCCAAATGCTGATAGACACCTGCATTCCCATTCCTCACCTCCAGCTGTGGTGCAATGTGTGCATTTAGGGATTTGATAGGTAAACACAGAGTGAAGCTGTCAGGGAATATGCTAATTTATTCTTTATTGAGTGGTGAAAGCTCTGTATTGTGGGCCAACAGCTGTGCTGAGACTTCCCCAATCAGCTAAACTCCCCAGGGATGCGCTGCCAGCATGTGGCCATTCTGCTGTGCCAAGTGGTGAGGAATCCCAGCATCAGTGCTGAGCATCCCCTGATCCCTGTCCCAAATCCCCTAGAAACCCTGCACGGAATGGCCCTTGCCCTTGGGTTACTTGCCCTGTTGTAGACTACTGCTGTGCTGGCAAGGCTGCAACTGGCACCCAGCTGTCATCTGCAACTGCAAACCTTTCCAAGTGGGTGCACGTGCACACCAGGCTCCAGAACAAAACCTGGCACAATGTTCTGCAAGTGTTTGTTGGCTCACAACTGAGAATTACCCTCCTGTTTCTTCCCATGTCCTCACTGATTTAATTTCCACTGACAGACTGGGAATTGCACTCAGCCTGCTTGCTGGTAATGCAGTTAAACAGCCACCAGATTCTCAGCCAGGGTTGGAGAGGGGATGTGGTATGCTGCTGTTTGTGCTGGGGAGGGTGCTGGTGCTGCGGGGTGCCAAATCTCTCCAGCCCCTCAGTTGAACACCTTTTGGCTCTGAAGGGCAGGTCAGGTACTGAACATCTTTCCTAGGGATGGGGAAAATCTTATCTATATCATGCTATGTGTTTGAGATGGTGTGGTAGAACAGCTGGAGTTGAGATCAGGTGAAGTATGGTTAAGAGGTACTACTGCTGCAGTCCACTCCCTTTTTAGCCACTTTAAAAAATTCTGCAAAAAATTGCATCTGAAAAGATTTTTGAACCTCTGGGGCATGCTAGTGAATATGGCACCATCATCCACATCGTATTTTTATCTGGCCTTTACCATCTCACCAAATTTACTATTGGTGCAAAAAAGAAATTCCTTATTTCTGTGTGCATAACAACCCCTTCCTTCAACTGCATTCATGTTCTGAGGTAGCTTTAAAGGTTTTCTGCAGAAATTGGCACAACATTCTATATGCTGCTGCTCCAGTGGTGTACACTGGCTGGTTCTGAAGGACTGCAGAGCACCACCCAGCACCAGTCACCCCATTTGTACTCTCCTTGCATCTGTACTGTTGCAAAATGTGCACTGAGCTGAGGGAAGGGTTCACCTTTTTGGGACACTGCAGATCTCTAGCAAGGCTCATCAGCAAGTCATGGGAGATGGGATCCACCAAGTTGAGGAAAGTTGCATTTTTGTAGAGGACTTCATTGAGGAATGTTCCTTCCAGTCCCAGGTCCTACAAGAAAAACAGTCAGTCAAATACATGGGTTCCTTTGGATCTATAACCATGAGGTGTTTCGAAATCAAAGTAAGTCCCATGAGGTGCCAGCTGGTTGCTCACTACAGGAAACTGTCCAACAAAGGTGAAGCAGCTGTGTGTTACCCAACATTACTGTGCTGGGGGGTGTAGATGGCTAAAGAGCTGAATGAGATGCAGTGTTAACTTGAGCTAAGCTCGCTAGGGACTGACTGCTTTGGTTCCACCTATCACAAGAAGGTGAGACTGATAGAATTTCTAGGCTGGCTAGAGCCCAGAGAGAATTAGCTCCAGAGAAATTTATGAGTTTTGTCAGCTTCTGTGTGTGAATGTGCTGAAGGAACTGAGCAGGAAGGCTGGCTCTAAATTTGCTTCTCCAGTCTCAGCTTTTCTGAAAGAATCAAACCTTTACCAGGTACCTAGGTATTGTCATAGCCCTGGAAGTGGCTGGCTGAGTAAAGTCCTGCCCATTAGTGTGAATTTAGCTGTGCTTTCAATTTCTTGGTGAGTGTTAAGCTGTACACTCAGAGGTAGCTCTATGCAACACTCACAGGGAATCCTCTTGCCTTCTTCCACAGTGTGAGCTAGCTGAACATCTGCGATCCATGCAATTTACCTACATGGACCAGTACAGGGGGCAAATTTGGACATGCTGGAAAAAACCTCAGCATCCTTGGGAACAAAAAGCCTTCCCAGGGGCTAGATGGGTGATACTGCAGAGAGCAAGGCTGGGTTTTGCTAAGAGGAGAGTGAAGATCTATCATGTGACAATAGCTTTTAAAATCAAGAGGTACCATAGAGCTGTGTGGAGAAAAAAAGAAAAGTAAGCATCTGGGAAAGAGATCACATACTCACAAGAAAATACCCTAAGGGCAAAAAAAAAAATACCCTGGGATTAGAAATCTATAACAAAAAGGCTCCCTAATAGGGATAGTGCTGTGTTTGACTCAGTTGACAAAGAGGGTTCAGCTGAGGGAGGAAACAAGTCCTCTGCCCATTCTATATGCTGCTGCCAGGAGAAATGAATAAGCAAATGGGTGCCCCATATGTTCACGCTGCTCCACTGAATGTGTGCTTCAGGCACTACCCAGTGAAAGATGCACTGAGAGAGAAAAAAAAAAAAAAAAAAAAAAAAAAAAAGCACACCAGTAGGTTGTGTTATAGATGACAGAGATGTGGGATCTTACTCCTAAGCAGCAATCAAAGCCAGTATGCATCCACTCTCTCTCGCTCCAGATCGAGCAGAGAGCACAATACCAAAGAGACCCTTGCTACAGATCTGATGGAGAAAGGCAGAATAAATTAAATGCTTTTCAGCCCTATAACTGATTATACACCAATGATGCCCATAAATAAACAAGGAACCTGAGCAATGGCTCAGTCCTGAAGGACAGACAACCACAGACACAGCTGGATGTGGGCCAGGAGGGTACCAAGACATCCTGCCAGTGTCTCAACCATAAGGCTTCAGGGAAGTGGAGCCTCCTACGCCAAGTGTAATAGGCACAGATGAAGAAAGCTGCTGAGAGGATGGCATGGCTGGGCATGCAGCAGTGGCTGTCAGAGCTGTAATTAAACTCCCCCAACTGGAGATATACCATTAAGATGAATCTGCATTCCCATTATAAATCCTGCCTGCAAGGGTTTTATACATAATACAGCTGTAAATATCCACTTCATGTTGATAGCATACAACTTCTTAGCCCAAGGGTATTTTCTGGTTCATCTTACTTGATTCCCTCCCTTCCTCATTCCTTGGAAAATATTGTACCATCTAAGGAAGGGGCTGCTGTAGACAGTACAATATTTTAAGGCTTGCTAGTTCCGTTGGCTTAGTGCTGTTATCTTGAAAAATGACACCTGGCCATTGTCTCAGCACAGGAGAATGAGATTATACCAGACTTTTTGCTGGTGTAAGTCTAATGTCTCCCCTGGCTTCAGCTGAGTGATGCCTACTGGCATCAGCAGGAAATCTGGTCTGTCTTTTGCAGGTGTATATCTGAGACTGGAAAGATGATGTGAGATGGAGCTGCCTGAGTGTTCCTGCACAAAGCAATTGTAGATGAGAGTACACCTGTACTTTGCAATTGTTCTCTGCACAGTCTTCTAAAATGCTGGGATCTTGCATCTCTTAGTGGGTCTGCTTCTGGCTACGTTGCTTGCTTTAGCATATTAAACCTTCCCAAAACCCTAGGAGCAGACTGCAGCCCTTTGTGGTCTGCAAACCACAGGTCAAAAACCACTGACAGATACAGTGTACAGGGTACATCTGCAGGGCTGGATAAGGTCTGTGTCTGCTGGGAGCAGCCAGCTGCCTTGCAGGAGGAGGCACACGTAGGGAGCCCATGTCCTTCACGCTGGCTGAGTATATCTGTTCATTGGGGAGGCTGCTATTCCAGTCCCACCACTTGTTCTCATTCTTTTGAGGTGTTTGCACTCTGGTCCAAGGAAGAATGTGAGGTATGGTGTTAAATATCCTCACTGTCTACTAGAATGAACAAGATAATCTCTCTTTTTACAGGTAAGACACAGACCCTCGCCTGGGACGCAGTAATCTGTGACTCCTGAGAGTGTGACTGCCAAGGTAAGCCTCTGCCTGAGGAGGGACGTGCTGGGGACCAAGCTAAGGGCTGACTGTAGTGGAATGAGGGAAATGGTAAAGAAGAAAAGAGGCTGCTCATCTGATGCTCTGAAGCTGACATCAGACATGTGGGGAAGACTGGTTCTGATTCCAGAATCTCAGAGTGGCTGACAGTTTTGTTCAGTTGTTGAAGGGCGTGCTGTGCATTACTGGTGTAACCTTCTCTGAAATCACACAATGAACCAGAGGCTTTGGGGTGGTGTTGGGTGGACGGGTTCCTGTCTTACTTGGCAGAGGAAGGCTGTGCTGTGACTACAGCATGCACGTCCCACTGCTCTGTTGTGAGCAGATGAACAGCAGGTCACTGTTTCAACATGGGCAGGCAGAGATGGGAACCATGAATAACAAGGGGAGCTGGAAAGGCGGTGGACAAAATGTGAGTGTTCAAGATATGGTAATTCTCAGCACAAATGTGAGGATGCTTAGCAGAGCATGAAAGCAGCTGGCAGGCTGCATTGAAAGGAGGGCTCAGAAATGGCTCTCTATTCCAGATGGCCCTGTGACTTAGCATTCAAGCCGTGGCTATTCACAGATGGATGTTCTTGAGACCTCCAAGGTCTGTGAGGAATTTTAGTCCTTCAGTATCAAGGAGAGGTGCTGAGCACTACAGAGAAGAGTTCTGTATTTGTGGCCTCTGGCATACCCTACAAAAGTCTGTTCACGTTGCATTGCTGTGTTCGTAAAGAGAGTGGTTGCCTTTTTTTCTTCATGAGCTTCTTGTAACAGTGCCTTTCCAAAGATGTCTTTGAAATCCCATCCGTCCCTTGTCTGCCTCACTGGTGCACACATAGAGGCTTTCTGCAGAAATTGTAAATTGTTACTCGTGAGTGTGGAACTTGCTGGTGGCCCAGGGCATTGACCACTACTGCTGGATGTGTTTTAAAACCCAGGACGTTCAGAGCAGAGACAGCGTATTATTATCTGAGGAAGTAATATAAGTTAAGAACTGATGGTGTTTTGTGTCCAAATCACTGGGAGGATTTGTCTTCTATGCTACTGATTGCAGTTGCCTGCAGTTTGGGGTAGCTGGGTTTGCCTGGAAAGTGACGGTAGCAGTGAGTGATGGAGGGGCTGGCTCTGTTCCAGCAGCAGGGCTCTGTCCTCAGCATCATTTTGGCACCACTCTGTCTGCACAGTGGCCTTTCTGTTCCTGAATGGCGGCAGACAGAAATAAGCTCCTACTGATACACTGACCCCATTACCTCTCCTCTCAGCCTAGACTGGCCCAGAAGTCTTCTCCAAAACCATTCTGGATTCTCCCAACAACAGATCTTGGCCAACCTGGTTGGGTGGGCATAGTGGGATGTGGTGGCAGTAGGATGGCACAGGCTTTTTTCTCGGGGACATAGATCCCAAGCACACACAGGGGCTGGTAGAGAGGGGTATGGATGGGGGCAGCTGAGGTTTGGACACCCCTTTTCCTGAGCACAGCTCCCTCCCAGTTCCCAGACACTCGATCCAGGTGCCCCTCGCCCGGGCGGGGTCACGGAGAGGCAGCAGGGAGCCAGGGCCGGTGTCGCTTCCCGCCGCGGCGGGGACCGAGCGAGGCGGCTCCCGCACCGCCAGGGCACGGAGCGGCGAAAGGCAGCACAAAGAGCCCGGCAGCCCCGCACCGCCGAGGAGGGAAGGGGCTTTTGACCCCCGGC